>JAWRVF010001437.1:0-69282 GCA_036785485.1 Physcomitrellopsis africana | reverse complement strand
CTGAAAGGGTGACAAAAAAATCACTTATGGAATGGGTTAATAAATCCAACAAGGAGTTGGTTGCAACAGAATTATTTTGGCAGTTTGAAAGGCAATTTCTTCAATTGTCTCGGGTGGAAAAACTTACACTTGAAAATGACAAGGTGGAGCTATTTCTCCAGTCAACCGATAGTGAGTTATGGAGGGAGTTGGAATTATTATTGGAGGATAATACAGAAGACAATGGACTTACTACTGATTGGAAAAAGGTCTCGGAAGCAGTAGGTATACTTGCTAAGAGAGAATACCGAAGATGCAAGGTAGTGGTAAGACAAGAAACTAGGCCTCCTTCAATTACAATATCTCGCAGGCAAGTATCAGAACCTGCTATACCAGTAAGTACTATTCCAATTCCTATGTCCACAGTTGTACGACAAAAAAATGCAATTGAGGAGTTAGTGAAAGGAATGAAAGACTTACAAATCAAATTGGCAAAGCTAGAAGAAAAAAGAGGAATATCTGAGATCAAACCTACATCAAAGCAAGGATATATACAACGATGTATTTGGTGCAATAATATGGAGCATCCTCGTAAGGAATGTGGAGATTTTGCTGATATTCTGCAACAAGGAGTAATTATATGGAAAGATGGAAAGATTGCACTGCGTGACACAGGTGAGTTCCTCAAAACCAACTTTGGAAAAGGAGGGATGAAAAGGATTTTAGAGGATTATTTATCTCAACATACTATGGCATCAGAAAAAGCTACCACTTATGGTATCGAGGTTATAAGGGAGAAGGAGGATGTTTTTGACAAACATGTAGACATGGGAGATTTATGGAATCATGCTATCACTAGCATGAATAAGGAAAAAATATCAAGGCAAGAGTTACTCAATGCAGCCACAATAATTAGGAATGCAACAGGATGGGATGACCCTGTTGATACCATGTCTGTACATGCTTATATGGCAAAATCCCACCATGAAGCTTTGATGGATGTAAAAAGGGGAAGAAATATAACGGAAGAAAATCTCTAGGAACCAGATAACAAAAGGAGATTTCAAAAGGATACAAAAATAATACAAAACAAGGAAGTACCTATATTACAAGGTAGTAGACCATCCAAGGTTGAGCCATCAACATCACACTCTAGAGATGCATCACTACAAAAAAAAAAATGGAAAGAAGGGATGGAAGCCAGTAAAAAAAAGAAAAAAATATAAGCTTGTTGCCTATAAGCTGCAATCGGATATAGAGGCAACTACAGATTTAAAAGGGGTGTTGGAAGAAAAGGTGTTGAATGCCAAAATTAAATTTACTTTATGTAAAATTTTAGGCATTGCAAAAAAAGAATTTCATGATGTCATTATTGACACCATTAAACGGAAAAGACAATTGATAGGAGAATCAGCAATGTCTAATGCTTTAAATACAACATTAACAGAAGAAGAAGAGTTGGAGTTAGCTTAATGTTGTATCAATCAAAAGGATCAATTTTCCTTGGATGAAGATAAGATTGATGACAAAGGTCCTAGTCATTACTCTAAGAAGCATTGGGCTAGAGCCACTACAGAAACTTTGGTGAAGGTGGGGGATTTGACAGATCCAGTAGTTGCTCTTATTGACCATGGATCTGAAATCAATATTATGTCTAAAGACATTTATAAATGTGGGAGGTGGCCTATTGACACTGAACATGGTTAGGTGATCCGAGCAACAAATAACACACGTGGAGATATTTATGGTGCTTATCCAAATGTAAAGGTGAAAATTGGAGATGTATCTATTGAACAAAACTTCTTTGTTTAGAACAATACTTCTTATCTAATAATTCTTGGACAACCATATATTATTACTGTGAGGATGGAAACCAAAGTATTAGATGATGGATCTGCATGTGCTCGCATTAGAAGCCAAGATGATAAATGAGCAGTGCAGTTTTTAACAATACTTACTAATCATGAGCGCAATAGGAATTATCTACAAAAGTGGCTCGTTACCAAGAATTGATGAAGAGTTTAAGGATTTTTGCAGGGTACCACTATAGAGCAAGGATGTGGTGGTACGTTAGAGAAGGTATTCTCACAAGGAGAAAAAAATACCTTATGTACAGGAGTTGTAGAAATTTTTAAAAGTGGATTTGCTGTACATACACAAATTAATGACCTACAAAAATGAGAAAAAAGGATTGTGACAAAAATAGAAAAAGACCTAAAAAGAGTGGATGTGCTTGATAAAGATGACAAGATAATAGGTATATATATGGAAACAAGTTTAGAAGATATGTTAGAAGAACTTATAAAGGTTGAAGTAACAGATGAAGATCAAGTGGTGCAAGTACATTCAAGAGAGTTCTACTCAATTATACAAGCGTTTTAAGGTTATAAAGTCAAAGTTGAAACTAGATACAAAATTATAAAAAGAAAAATAAAACCTGTAGCTACACCATTGCCTAGTGATTCAAACCACCAAGTTCAAGAGGCTTCAAAGGAAAGGAGTTTACGAAATCTTGATCAAATTGGCCATAAGTTTACAGAAAGTACGTTCAAGGAGTTGAAAGTAAGATCCGCAGATTTTCTTCTACCTACCGTAGAAATAGAATTCAGAAAAATGTTGAGGAAGCATGGAAAAGCTTTTGCTTTTGAACCCTCAAAAATTGGATGTGTGGATCCAAGTATTGTGGCACCAATGGTTATATTTACAGTTCCACATGCTCCATGGGATCTAAGGCCAATTTCAGTACCTAAAGTGCATCTATCTAAACTTATTGAGCTATTAAAAGAAAAGATATGGATGAAAATATTAGAACCATCATTTGCACCATATTCTAATCGTTGGTTTACAATACTAAAGAAAAATGGAACTCTACGGTTTATTCAAGATATGCAACCAATGAATCAAGTGACCATTAGAAATACAGGAGTGGAACCAATTGTTGGAAAATTTGCTGAAGTATTTGCTGGTAGAGCCATTTATTCTATTGGAGATCTTTATTTTGGGTATAACCAATTTCAACTTGCGGAAGGAAGCAAGGATATCACTACTATGAGGACACCTTTAAGACTGGTGAAAATGTGTACATTACCACAAGAAGCAACAAACTCAATTGCTCATATGATGAATGGGATGAATAAGGTGCTCCGAGATTTTATTCCAAAAAAGACTATGCCTTTCTTGGATGATATTCCAATAAAAGGGTGTATAGAAGAAGAAAAAGAAGAAATAATGGATCAGAGGGGGTGTCGTAAATTTGTATCTAATCATATTTTTGATTGTGATAAGATTTTATCGCGGCTTGAAGAAGTCCACTTGACCCTATCAGGAGCTAAATCAACCTTTGGCGTTCAAGAGGTTGTTATTGTGGGGCATTTATGTGGATGGTTTGGTTGTAAATCAAACCCTACTAAAGTGGATGCCATACAATGGATGAAGGAAGTTTGTAGCTCACAAACAGAAGTACGGAGATTTTTGGGAGCTTGTATATTTTATTATATATGGATTCCACATTATGCATATATAGCACATCCCCTCTATGGTCTGCTATGAAAAGAGAAGAGGTTTAAATGGGAGAGGATACATATAGAAGCAATGCAAAGGTTGAAGCAATCATTGTCTTCTCCACTTATGCTACGTACAGTAAATTATGAGAATAAAAAACTGGTGATACTCACAGTTGATACTAGTCCAATAGCTATTGGTTGCGCATTGGGACAAGATGATGAAGAAAGGAATTGATTTGCTATACGATTTGGAGCCAAGGTATTAAGTGAAAGACAAAGGTGCTATCCACAAGTAAAACAGGAATTATGGGAGGTAGTGACAACCATGAAAACTGATAGAGATTATCTAATTGGAGCATCAATGATAGTGGAAACAGATTGTTTGCCACTATTAGGAATGATCACCAATTGTAATATCCCTGATATTGCTATGCTGAGGTGGATTGCATATATTAAGTCTTTAAATCCTGAATTCAAGCACATAGCAGGTAAAAATAATCCAGTGGCGGATATGCTATCTCGGGCTAGGTATGAACAAGAAGAAGATTTAATTGATGATACCGAAGATGTAGGTATTACCTTCTATTCTCGAACACAACAAGGAGAGAAGGAGTATCCAAAACTATTCATGGAAGAACTATATGAAAGAGAATGGTTAGATATTGGATACTATTTGAGCACGCTATCAAAGCAACCAGAATGGAATGATATTTATTTTAAGCAAATTAGGCGGAAAGCCTACAACTACCTTTTACAAGATGGATACTTATGGAAGCGATGTAAAAGGGACAGTGGTATACCACAAAGAATAATTTGCAAGAAGGAAATGCAAGAGCAATTGATTCAAGAATTCCATGATAGCTTGTGGGCTGGTCATAGAGGTATTTATGCTACCTTTAACAAGCTTAAAGAAAAATATTGGTGGCGTAATATGTATAGAGATGTAGTAAAGTTTGTGGAATCATGTCAAACTTGCCAAATGTATTCAGAGATTCGACATAGAGACGGGTTGCATCCTACATATCCTCTAGCAATACATTATAAATGGGTGGTGGATTTAGTTACTATGCCTATGGGATTATGGCAAATGCAATACTCGGTTTTGGCACGAGAAGATTTATCCAACCAGGTGGAGGGAAGAACTCTACGAACAAAATCCACTGAAGGAGTTTGTAGATTTTTATTAGAGGATGTGATTTGTAGATACGGATGTATTGGAAAAATTACTGCTGATCGTGGAGAATTAGATACATATGAGGCAAGGAAATTTTTTGAAAGATGTGGGATCAAGCTTGCACTTACAACAGCGTATAATCCAGAGGATAATGCCAAAAGTGAGCGAGGTCATCCTCTGATAGTAAAAGCCATTGTTAAAGCATGTAAAGGAAGGGCGAAAGAATGGCCAAGATTATTACCATTTGCTCTATGGGCTGATCGTACTACTCACAGTTCAGTAACTGGATATATGCCCACAGAATTGATACAAGGACAAAAGCCTATTATGCCGATTGAAGAGCAAATATATACTTGGAATGTATTACCTTGGCAAGACAATATGTCTAGAGAAGAACTTCTTGCACTTCGAATCCATCAATTAGAGAGAAGACTTGAAGATATAAAAAAAGCAGTTATTAAACTAAGGGAGGCACGAATCAAAAATAAAGATAGATTTGACAAGCGACATCGATTAAGGCCAAAAGAAATTCAAAAAGGTGATTGGATTTTGGTGTATGATAGTAGCTTGGATAACCAGCATAGTACTCTTAGAAAATTTTCTAAACGCTGGTTTGGACCTTATGTGGTTGTAAATGTTTTGGATAATGCCACATATGCATTAAGGGAGCTAGATGGAACACACCTTAAAGTTCCAATTGCAGGAAAACGCATAAAACTCTTCAAACAACGGAATCAAGACGTAACACATGAAGATATGAGAGAAGAAATTGACTTCTTTACAGATGAAGAAGAAGAACAAGATTTTGAAGAAGATATTGCTGGAGCAATAGTATGACGCCGACCACAACTTCAACTCTTGTTGGTGCATACCGGAGGATGCACAGGTTTGGAGGGGGAGGATGTCGTGTTGTGGTTCGGCTACTATGTGAAAAAATTGTACATGTATATTTAATGTACAATTTACTACTTAGCTAAATGAAAGTCATATCAGTAGATTTTATTGGTTATAGGATATGATTAGGTTGGTAGTTTAGAAAGGATCTATTAAAAGGATTATTATTAAGATTTATATGACCTTATTTTCTTTTTAGTAGTGACTTTTGAAGTTAATTTTATATTGATAGTAACTTGTATATATCTTAAGTCACCTATGTTAGACATTGGTGATCCTTAAGATCTTATTTACTTCTTTTATTTGGTGTTTAAAGCACCAAGTATGTAAATCTTATAAGAAGAAGGTTTAGAAAAGGGTTTTTAGTGTAAAAAGGATAGTTTGGCCATCCATGTGGATGAATAGAAGTGGATGATAGAAATTTCTATTCTAATTGGCCAAAAATCATGCCCAATGGGCTTTAAGGAGGCTGCCCGAGGGTTTATTAGGAATTAGGGTTTGTTTTTCGGGAGGAGTCAAACATCAGAGGCTAGGATCATAAGGTTTAGGTGCAAATTTTGTATGATTTGCACTTTTTATGAAGAAATTATAGGCGCCCAAAGTTAAGGTGTTGATTTTAGACCTACTGTCACTCTTTTGGGTATAACTCGCGCATACACAAAGCAATCAAGGATTGGCAATTGGGATTGGAGAGAGCACTTTCTTGGCTATACTTTTTATATACAGCTTGATAATATCTAAGATAGGATGAAGGAGATATTGGGAGTTGAAGTCAGTGCTTACAAACTTAAGGGCAATAAGTGACCCGCTTACATAGTAGTTACATTTTGAGCTACATCTTATGCAATTTGATAGATTTTTGGCTCAAAATTTTAAGAAGTGTATATGTTTATGTCACAAGACTATGTGAAAATTTTTTGTGGCATTAGGGTTTTGGGTTTGTAAGATATAAGAAAAATAGTGCTCGGGTGTCTCTGAGCTAGAATTTTAAGCACTTGCTAGGGGTTTTGAGATATCAAACAATCAAAAATGAATTTATGGTTGATTCTTTCTTGTGGTGAAACTTAAGAAGATCATCTACACTTTGAAGTAAATTTTATAGAAATTAAATAGTTGGATCAAGAGTTATTGGATTCTAAACATCAGCAAGAAATAAGTCCTTGCGGGTGAATAAAGTTTTGAAGGGTTTTTGTAGAAATTTGAACCCTTTTTGTACAAACTTACTTGAATAAAAAGAGGGTTTATATATATAACTTCTCTTTTGTAAGATTTTTGTATTATTTGTCTTTTTTTATTAAAGACAAATTACTTGTTAGATTTTTGCCCTTAAGTTTCAAATAAATTCTCCACAGCCAGGTACCCAATGTATTTCCAGATAAAAGGCGACGTCATACAACAACACCATGCAACATTGTTGGATATTTGCTAAGATCTAAACATTGCATTAAAGGGCATGCTTTGCATTAATCTATACATTTAATTTTAGGCAACTAATATCTGACTTTAATTGAAATAAAGTAGCCATAATGAGCCAATTCTATTGAAAATTAAGAGATAATGTGCAAGATTTATTATTATCACTTTTGGATCCACAATCACTCAATGAAACCATTAACCAAGCTGTAAAATGTGATAATTGATTATGCCAACAATATCAAGATCAATATTCATGGGTTTATTTAATACACTTCTGCTACATTGACAAGTATTCTAAATGCACATTTATAAGTAAAAGATATGCAACTTGATGCAATATGTTTTAAACCTCTTAGTCTACTAGAAAGGAAGCATCAGATGGAAGAAGGTCTATGCTTGTATTGTGGCAAGGAAGGCCACAAGGTTGACAATTGTCCGAAGAAATAAAATCAAAATATCACCAAAATTAGGAGTGTAATCGTTTAGAAAAATAAAAATATTTATTCATAGTAGGGACCATGCGGCTAGACAATTCAATATTACAAAGTTGTTTAGGTTTTTCTTTTTCTACTCAATTTATTTATTATTTTATAATTCTCTTATATTTTGACCCTCATAAGTTTCAGACAATCGCCTTAATGAATTTGAAGATGTCCACTTGTTTCTTAGATGAGGCGTTTGCTAAGCTTTATATAATTTTTCTAATATAGAAATCCAAACCTGTTCATATAGAGGTAATAGATGGATGGCCCTTATCCTTTGATAGTATTATCTATGAAACAATGCCTATAGAAGTGTTGTTTGAAGATTATAGTAACCAAATTGTATTCAATGTTATTAACATTCTTTCAAATCTTATTATTTTGAAACTTTCTTGGTTGAAAAAGCATAATTTATCTATAGATTGGAGGTCCAAAAGAATAACATTTCCAGTAGGAATCTCTATAATTTTTTTTTATAAAAAGTCATAAATTAGTAAGTTTTTATTTGTTAGAGCAAGGATTTTTATAAAATCAGCCAAAGAAGGTATACTATTTGTAATTTATGCAACTCTAACTAAAGAAAATATGATTTTATCGACAAGTATTCTAGAGGAGTATAGCAAATTAAAAAATATTTAAATAGAAGAAGAATGTTGATATATTATCAAAGCACTGACCATTTAATTATATCATAAATCTTAAAAAAAGAACACAACCATTTTTTGGCCTAATTTATAATCTTTTTTAAAATGAGCTTTTGGTATTGAAAGATTATATTGATAAAAACCTTGCAAAGAACTTCATCATGCATTCAAAGCTTTGAATAGGTATACCTATATTCTTTGTAAAGAAGAAAGATAGTTCCTTGTGTATGTACATTGATTATGGAAGATTGAATAAGATAATGGTGAAGAATTGCTATTCACTATCATTAATTTCAGGAATTTTGGAATAATTCAGTCAAACCAAGATCTATATTAAAATATATCTTTGTGGAACATACAATTTAGTATGGATTAAAGAGGAAAATAAATGGAAGACCGTATTTTGAACAAGATATGGACATTTTGAATATAATATCATGCCTTTTGAACTAATAAATGCATCTGCTATCTTTCAACATTTAATAAATGACATCTTTTGATAGCACCTAAATAAGATTGTAGTGATATATCTTGATGACATCTTGATTTATTTGAAAAATCTGGAGGAACACAAAGAGCATATAAAGTTGGTATTACAAAAGCTACAAGATAGAGGTTTGTATGCCAAGCTAGAAAAACATGTATTTCATCAATCAAAGATGGAATTTTTGGGATACATCATATCTATTGAGGATTTCATGATGGATCCCAAGAAGATGGAGGCGGTTATATAATGGATCATTCCAAAGATTGTGTGTGAAATAAAATTCTTTCCTATCCATTTTAAGAAGAAAAATAACTATACAATAAGTTTGAAAGGTAGTAAAGATTAATTGTGTGACTACTTTAATGGTTGATTAGTTAATCAAGTGGTTGTAGTTTCAACTCTTTAGATAACACCTTTCAAGCAATGGTTACTATTTAATTTAAATTAGAAAAAGTGATAAATAATAATAATAATAATAATAATAAATTAGATAAAAATAACAAAATAAAATAGCCAAATAAAAGAAATTAGATAGAATAAAATAGCTAGATGAAAACAACACCACTAGATGAAAATGACACTATTAGATTAAAATAATACTATTAAATAAAAATAATATTATTAGATGAAAATAAATATAATTGGATGAAAATAGATATAGTTAGATGAAAAATAATATTATTGGATAAAAATAGGTATAATTAGATAAAAAATAGTATTATTAGATAAAAATAGGTATAATTAGATAAAATAATACTATTGGATGAAATAGGCATAATTAGAAAATAATACTATTGGATGAAAATAATATTATTGGATGAAAATAAATATAATTAGAATATAATAGATATAATTAGATGATAATATATATAATTAGATGAAAATTATATTATTGGATAAAAATAATATTATTGGATGAAAATTGGCGCAACTCCAAGATAGAGTAGTAACAGCTACAAAATAAAAATCTCCCAATTTCAAATCCTCATAACTTTTCTATTTCGACTCCAAATTTTAAGATTATTCACTTAACCTTATTGATTTTTTTTCCCCTATAAAATGAGCATGTCTAAATAAAAAAAATAATTCTACTAATAATGAGCTCCAATAGGACCAATAAAGATATAAAAAAATAATAATCAACAATATAAGTTTATAACAAACAAAACAATATAACTCTTAGTGCCTCAATAGATTGCTCTTGTTAAGGGCTCAAATCAAAGATGAGATAGAAAGAGATAGATAGATAGATGGAAAAATTGATTGAAAAATTGATGATGAATAAAGCTTTGAGAGGGTCTTATATATCTAAGGCCTCAAGCCATTTACCAACAATTACCATTACCAGTAACTTATAAATAATAACTAATTTGAGAGTATATGGTATAACTTGCATAACACTTTATCTTATTCTAAATATTTCTAACTATCAACTATTTTTTTTAGTACTATTTGTCATAAAGAGTCAACCTATACCTTCTATGATCTCCAACTAATATTATTTATAAAAAAAACCAATGGTTGGCATCTATTTGCTACAAGGTGATGACAAATTATTATAGATACCAATCAATAAATAAGTTTTAATTTTTAATAATTTAATTAGCTAAAACTTATGTAAAATGATTTATCAACTTATTAATAAAAATATTAATCTTTAAAAGGAATTTGTTAGGGATCAACTTGATTTGTTGTCATAGAAGTAATGGTTGAAGAGTAGAATAGCTTTCCATCTTCTTTCTTCATCATTTCTTGTGGCTTCAAGAGTAGAGTAATTCTTCATCTTCTTCCTTTACCATCTTTTGTGGCTTCAAGAGTATAATAACTTTCTATCATTTTTTCATCATACTCCAACTACAACTAACTCTGCATTTCCTAACAACTTCATTTTAAACAAGAAATAATATTTTTTAGAATCTAATTTTTATAACTATATTTTATTAAAATAAATTTAATAATCTAAGGCCTTAGCATATAATTTAGACCAAAAATCTCTATTTTTTTATAATTAATAAATAAATAATATTATATCTTATCAAAACATCAAAAATTAACTAAATAAAATTTTGGTGCATAATTTAGGATTCACATTGTGAAAGACGTACAATATTTTTTTGGATTTGCTAACTACTATCCGATCTTCATCAAAATTTACTCTCAAGTTGTCGCCCCTTTTATTTGATTGATATGCAAAGTTAAATTGGAATAGAGACCTTAAGCAAAGAAGGTATTCTAAAACCTCAAGATAGTATTTATCATGACTCCAATTTTGGTGCATTTAGACTTTATAAAAATATTCTACTTAGAAATCAATGCTTTGGATTTTGTACTAAAGGCCGTTCTTTCACAAATGGATATAGATAATAAACTCCATCTTATTGCATTTTATTTTCAAAATTTTTTTGCTATTGAAATTAATTATAAAATCTACGATAAAGAGCTTTTTGTTATTATAGATTCTTTTTAAGAATGGCATCATTTTCTTCAAAGAACAATGAATTTTGTGACTATATACACAAATCACAAGAATTTGGAATATTTTATGTCAGTTGGAATTCTTAATCGATGCCAAGCTCAATGGAATATATCATAATTTCAATTTAACTTTGTCAACACTTATCAACCTAAAAGCAACAAAGGTTGTCCGATGTTTTATCAAGGACATTATATCTTGTACTAAGAACAGGAGAGACAATGTTTGATCAATAATATACAACTTCATTGAAGCCAGAGTAATTTCACCTTTACGCCACTATTATATTGATACCTATTGATTTTAGTTTCCTTAATGAGGTGTGTGCTGCAACCACTAATGATATTTTGGCCCTTGATATCAAACATTGCCTCAATAAAAATGTTGACAAGTTTAAATTTGAGAAAGATCTTCTATATTTTGAAGAATATTTATATATTCTAGAAAGACCAAAACAACTGCGCGTTTTTCAATCTTGCTATGACTTTCTAATTGTAAGTTACTTTGGATTTAAGAAGATCTTGGAACTTATTTCTTGAGATTTTTGGTGGCCTCAAATGTGTAAGGCTATGACGGACTTTGTGCTTTCTTGTGACATATGTTTAAGGTCCAAGAATCCTCAATATTGCTCTTATAGACTCTTATAATCCTTGTTTATTTTAAGATGGTCATGGTATTCTATCTCAATAGATTTTATCATAGATCTACTACCATGCAATTCATTGGATAGTATCCTTGTGGTGGTTGAGCAACTCACAAAGATGGTTCATTTTATTCTTTGTAAAAAGACTGCATCTAATAAAAAAATGGCAAGGTTCTATTTTGACAATATATATTGATATCATGGCCTATTGTATAATATCGTATCCAATTGAAATCCCAATTTATATCTAAGTTTTAAAAATGTCTTTTTAAAATATTGAAGGTGGACATTAAACTTTCTTTAGCTTTCTATTCTCAAATTGATAATCAAATAGAACAAGTTAATCAAATTTTGGTGCAATATTTGTGATGCAGTATCAATTATCAACAAGATGATTGGATCTCATATCTATCATTAGCAGAGTTTGTATATAATAATATTATTCATACCTCAATTCAATAAACATTATTTTATTCCAAGTATAGATATCACTCAAAGCTTAATTCATAGAATACGTCAAAGAACAACAATTCAACAACTGAAGCATCTATCGCAACACCAAACAACCTTGAAGCTTTAATTATAAGCAACTCAAGATGCTTATAAGATATTTGCAAATAAATTCAGGAATCAACTGACTACTTTTTATATTGAAGATAAAATATGGCTTCTTTGATAAAACATCAAAATCAAGTGGCTATGTGATAAATTGGGCTATTAGAGACTAGGACCATTTTCTATCCAAAAATAAATTAATCTAGTGGTATATTGTTTAGAACTACCATCTTTTATGAAATTACATTCAATTTTTTATGTCTCTCTTTTAGAGCCTTATAAAGAGTCACATATTTTAGGAAAAATATAATAACTACCGCCTAGTATTAAAATAAAAAATCATAAAAAATACGAGATTGAAAAGTTGTTGGATTCATGACGAAGGTGGGAGAAATTGGAATATCTTGTTTATTGGCATAGTTATATTATCAATAAGCACACATGGAAAATAGATTTATGAGAATAAATCTAAACATATTTGATGATAATTTCTTAGTAAAAATTAAATTTAAAGAATATTCTTAAGAGAGAAAGAATTAAATTAAAATCTTTATCAATATGCAATCATCTATTCTAATATAGAATAGAGTGGTAGAAGCAAGTTAGTCACCATATCCAACCTTCAAGTGTTGAGAGATTTAGTAGAATAAGATTCAAAAGATTCACTTGCTACGCAAGCGTCAAACAAACCAATGCAATTTTTATAGCCTTTAATTGAGTATAATGAAGACAATATATTTCAATGCCAAATATGATCATGATTGGAGCCATTAGGAGCAATATCCAACCATACAAGTCTCGATTCCAATACTTGAGCTTTAGTGATATTACTTGAGCTTTAGTGATATTACTTGAGTTTGGAAAGGTAAATTCTTCTAAGCTTAAGATCTTATTTGGAAGATATTTTAAAGGCCACAATAAATATCAGATCTTTAGATGGGATATTTCAACAATGGAGGTACTAGTTCAAAGCCATAGATGATTTCTTTGAAGACCAGTAGAACCTATTGCCAAAGAACAAATAACAAAATAAATAGCTTCTTTACTGCAATATATTATTAATTTTTTATATGTGTAAAAAGATTTTCAAAGGTATGAGCTCCTCTTGAAACTTGTTGCTAAAAAAAAAAGTGATGTTAAGAACATATACTTTAGAAATATAGAGAACCTTTTAGAATATTTTAGAGATCCCTAGATTAATGAAAATCAGTTGAGAAGCTTTCTAGTTGATGAAAGGAGCTCGAGAAGTTTCCAAGTTAGTAGAAGGAGCTCGAGAAGCTTCTCAATTGGTAGAAGTTGTTTGTAAAGCTTCTTAGTTTGATGGAAGCCATTCAAAAAGTGTCCTAGACATGGATATATATATGGGAGTTGAGGTTGAAGAATTCTTCAATCTTGACAATGCATCTTTTAGAGTTCTAGCTCACTTTTCTTGGAGTTGTTCATGTATTCATCTAGTTAATTCAAATTCTTATTGGTTTCTTCTTGAAATCTTTTTTCTAGTTCAAGTCTCTTGTTTTGTATTCTCATATCCTTAATACAGATCTTCAAATGTACAAATTATCTTTTAAAAAGAAATGATATCCTTTTAAAATGATTTTTAATAAAATTAGATAAATATTTGTATATAAATTGATATATGATAATATTACATGTATTTAAATAAAAAAATCCAAATTATTTTTTGATTAAAAAAAAAAAAAATACTTATGTATGTAATATAAAAAAATACTTTCATAATCTAACAAATAAACATATTTTTTATAATAAAAAGTTTGATTTAAAAAAATAAAATAAGAATCAAATAAAATTTTGATCATCAAAATCTAGACTAATTTCAATTAAAAATAAATAATTGAAAAGACACCAATATATTTTATTCTAAAGAGTTTGATAAGAATTTTAATAAACTATTTTTGATAATTCAAAATAAGTAAAGAATCAAAATAATTTCAAAAAATAAAAATTTCTATACAAATAATTATAATTTTATGTTATTGTATCTAATATATACTTTGTATTTTCATAGTAGTACCTAGTTGTTGCTCATGCTATACATAGCATCACACATTTTGGAGAATTCATGGATATGGGAGTCAAGGAACTCCAATATATGTGCTTCAAACTCCTTCTGACCAAGGTTGAAAAAGGTGACAAAGATTGAAGCCATTGTGACATGCATTATAGCACAGCGTGTAGTCCCAACTGAAAGCATATCACTTCCCTGCTTATCGTACAATATTGCACTAATATCGTGGCAACAAGTAGTTGATACACAACATTAAAAAAATGTACAAAAAGAAGAGATTTTATAGTACCATAAAGACCGGACCGTTACATGATACGCTAATAGAGAGAGACAGATGTATAGTGCATAGAGTGGATGATGATGACAGAAGATACTTTGCATTCTTTAAGAGCTGGGAGTACTTCTTAATATGGTACAAAAGATTGACCCCTCAAGAAAGAAAATCTTTATGCTTGTGGGAGAAGATGAAAAGCCACAACTTTTTAATCTTTTGATTGTCTTGAAATATAGAGGCTTTTCTAGAAATTTTTCAATTTCAACCCATTAAAGAATATAAAAGTTGGTACCTTCTCCCATAAACATAAAGACCCCTGAATTCAAAGTGTATGCAAATTGAAATGCAATATAAAGTGTCTTAAGCAAGCACATTAGGAAGTCGCACTCAACATATAAATACCTCATGAAACGAAATCAAAATTGTCATCATGAATGGAGCAGAACAATAAATAAAAACCAGTTATGAAATAACGGCTCAGCTGCGAGAAAACTGTTGCAAGCATCAATGCTCTGTCTCTTTTTATTAAACTGTACTTGCATACATTGAATGCAGGGCTCAAGTAAATGAGAATTTTGTTCGTAGACATTAAAATACATTTCCTAATAATTCTTTTTCGCAGAAGAGAACGAAAAGATATATATTTTATTAAAATTCTCCTTTTCCGTTTAGCCGCGCAACTTTCTTTGCGAAACAAAAGACAAAAAAGAAATCTTCAACTCATTTAGGTTTCAATAAAGTTTTAAAAACAGTAACCAACTGATCAAATATGAAGACGGCGGAGAAAACAGTGTGATTCGTCGACGAGCCATCGAAATTGCTGAAACGAGCCTCTATATTCGTAAATGCTAAAACACGATCCACGGAACTAGAGATTTGTGGTGTTTTGTGGGTGAGAGGACGTTGCTTGCGTATGCGGAGATCATCCCGGCGTGTTTCGAAGTGACGAGATGCCAGATGCGTAGCTGCCGCACAATGGTTTGATCACTGAGTGATCAGAGGCAGCAGAGAATTGGCATTATTGACGCCCGCTGATTTTGACCTCGAGTGCTTCCCTGCCCTCGTGATTGCAAACCCACAGAGCGAGAAATAGGAAAAAAAACACGAATGAACGAAAACAATTAAATCCAAATGAAAATTGACAAAATAAATGGTACATCGTCTTGGTGCGGGGCGTTCGTTGATATTTCAGCCAAGATGCTTGGCCCTGGCAGAATAAACGTGGTCTCTCGTCCGCTCAGGTTTCCTTTTCGGACGCTCTTTTCTGATCCTGAGGGGTGCGTCTGTGTCCAGCCTTCATATTTGATGGACGACGGACGCCTCAGGAAAGCGAGAACAAATAGGTTCCGTGTTAGAGCGCCGAGGAATTGATACTGGTGCTTTGGCATTTCCTCCTCTTGTAGCCAAAGAGAGAGAGAGAGAGAGTGTGTGCGTGATGAAGCGGTGCGTGGCATTTCGTGGTTGTTAACGACGGTAGTGTTGGTCGTGTGCGGTGTTTTTGGTTTCACCGAAGACAGTTGAGGTGGTGGTGCTTGGTTTGTTTCTTGCGAGAGAAGGCGGTATTGTACCCGTAAAGAGGTTGCGCGTCGTAGGATTGTGGTTGTTGATTAGGAGCGTGACGACGACCGGTGTGTGAGGACTAGGCGTGGAGGTTTTAGTGAGGTTTTTGGTTGCTCTGAGCTGAGTTTTTGAACCTAGATCGAGATGGCTTGACGGTTCTGTTGTGTCCTTTCCCGAGGGAATTGTGGTTGCTCTTCCTCTATTAGAGCGTCGTGAATTGTTTATAGTTTCTTGAATTGTGAATAGTTTCTTGAGCTGCTACTATCGAGGTTTCGAGGCAGTTTCTGGCCAGTAGAAAGATTTTGCTCTCTGGTTGAATAAGAATTCGACGCGTGCGAGTGTCTTGAGTAGGTACTTTAGAATCCAAGTCTGCTTGAAAGTAATCGTTGAGAGGGTAGGATTTTGCTGACATATTTGTGAATAGAAAGACAAACCACGTCTTGATCATTATTGCTTTCTACATGTACCGAACTTGAAGAATCACTGGGTATATTTCGATGCGCACAACAACATAAATTGCTCGTGGGAGCTATGCGTTTGTCGTCCTCTTGATCATCCCTGAAACTGAACAAGCACAGGTCTGGGAAAGCTGTATTTGTGCAAGGCTCTATTCTCTTAGTAAGCCGAGCTTGAATATGAGCTAGGCGGTGTAGCAAATCCGGTGGACCAATTGATACTGCTACCAAACTGGCTTCGAATTGAAGCAGAGATCAATTATGGAGAGGTACAACGATCTCAAGCAGACTCTACTTGGGAAGGAGGATCCCAGCGTTGTGGTCACCGGTTATGAAACAGCCAATATATGGAGCAGAGTTACGTTCTCATGGCTGAATCCCTTGCTCAGAGAAGGCGCAAGTCGGAGGCTGGAGATTGACGACGTACCTACACTTGCACAACGACACAAAGCCACAAGGCTTTATGAGCTGTTCGTCTCGAATTGGCCCGAAGAGGAAGTTTCCAATTCTACTAGAAGAACGTTATTTAGGACGTTCTGGTGGCCCTTAATCGTAAGTGGTGTTTTGCTCTTACTGAAGCTTTCGGTTACCTACGTCGGTCCCTTATTAATTCAAAGTTTCGTAGACTATACTGCCGGCGTTCAGCGGTTCCCGTATGAAGGCTACGTCCTCGTTCTTTTGTTGATCTTGTCCAAGTCGACGGAAGTTCTCTCCACCCACATGTACCAATTTACATGCAATAAATTGGGAATGCAAGTTAGATCATCCTTGATCAGTATGATTTACAGGAAAGGACTGCGGCTTTCGAGCGGGGCGAGACAAAGTCATGGGGTTGGCCAAATTGTGAATTACATGAGTGTAGATGTACAGCAACTCTCTGACGTTTGCCTCCAATTTCATAACATGTGGTTTGTGCCAGCCCAACTCGTTATTGCTACGGTGATCCTGTGGACACTAGTTGGAGTACCGACAATTGCTGGGCTGTCAGTTATGGCATTCACGGCGTTTTCGAATGTTTTTATTGCCCGCTTTCAGAAGTCTTTCCAAACAGGAATTATGGAGGGTCGTGATTTGCGAATGAAGGTTTTCAACGAGGCCCTCAACAATATGAAGGTTAGAGATCAACTTGTTTTTTTGTTGTTCTTACCAACTTACCCTCGCCTGCATTTCGCTCGGGACTTGATAGAATCACTGAAGCTTACCACTACTCGTTCTCATTGTTTTTGTCAATTGACAGTGATTGCTTGAACTCATATTCAATTGTTCTGCAACTTTTACAATAATGATTCGTTCATTTGACTCCTTTATGCATTTCTTTTAATGCAAGTGCTAAATCACACTTCTCTTAAGAAGGCCCGATTTGCTCTGCTGGTTTGCTGCAACCTTGAATGAAGTTTTCTTCTCTAGAATTTTTTAACAAGCAGATTTAAAACAAGTAACTGAGTGTGACTGCTTTGTCAATGTTCGGGGTTTTTAGCAGTAAGTACAGAATAGCTTGTTCATATAGTATGAGCAATCTGTTGGTTGAATAGGAAAACTGAATGGTGCCTCACAACTGTGTCACCCACTTCTCTCTGGATTTCGCAAACTAGAAGAGGTGAGAAGAGATCATTAAAGGTTCATATGATTTTGCATATGAAGGCGTTTTAGGGTGTAACAATGGCTATTTTTTGGTTAGAGATAAGCATGCTGGATGCAGCTATAGGGACGATCTATATACACCGACTTTCTATGGATATCAATCAGATGTTGATTTGTTCTACTTTTCTGAAAGAAAAAAGTCTTGTTCTATTTGCACAACTTTTTGTGAAACCTTAAAGTAATGGGGTCTGTATGCCTGTCTTCAGGTCATAAAGCTACAAGGTTGGGAGAGACAGTTCCTCAAGAATGTAGAAAATGCAAGACAAAAGGAATATATGTGGCTATGGCGATACATGTATACTACTGCAGTGGCCATCTTCATTGTATGGTTTACCCCATTAGCCGCGACCGTAGCAGTTTTCGCTGTTTGTACCTTCTTCGGAAATGGCATAGCTCCTGGTTCGGCATTCACCATTATTGCTACAATTCGCATCACACAGGAACCATTGCGACTCTTTCCCAACACCCTTGTCGCAATCTCACAGGCACGTTCTCACCTTATATTAGAGTGTGGGATGTACTAGGGGGATTGTTTCATCTGAAATCATTAATCCTATGCTCACGGCATGAAGTACCTTAGGAATCTAGCAGAACTATAGGTCACTCCTGTAGAGAGTAGTTGTGTTTTAGAGGCTCGTATGTTGACATACTCATCAGTAATCTGAGTCTCTTAACTGCAATGAGGAATCGCAGGCAATCGTATCACTGGAGCGGTTGGATAAATATCTGTGGAGTACTGAGCTTGAAAAGGGGGCAATTGTGAAGCTGCCTTTTAGCGCTACAGCTCCTGCAGTCAAGGCGAACCAAGCTTCTTTCACGTGGGTTCCGGAGGCGGAAGATGTTACCTTGACAAATATTAATCTGCAGATTCCTCGGGGAGCTCTTGTAACTGTTGTCGGCAAAGTGGGCTCTGGAAAGTCATCGCTCCTTGCCTCCTTGCTTGGAGAAATGTCGAAGCTCTCTGGAGAGGTGATTATTTACTGACTTAACGTCCTTATTATGGTTCTGTATTGACCATTGCGTTACAACATTTGAAATCAGAGCAAAAACTTATCAGCTGTCATTCACATTGTTATGTGAAGTACTGAATTCATTTCCTAATATAGTTAGGTGCTTGAAGCTTACCACGCCAACTTGAGCATGGTGACGATTCTCTAAAGATATTAGGAGAAAACGTGGGTGTGCACCAATTTCAGTTCGTTTGTTCCACGAATCGTTCTGCTTTTGAGTTGGACATAGACGAATGGCTAATATCACATGTCGGAAAATACAGGTTGAGGTAAGGGGGACCACGGCTTATGTTGCTCAGTCAGCATGGATTCAGAATGGAACCATAGAGAGTAACATTCTATTTGGCCGCCCAATGGACCGTTCTAAGTACATGGACATAGTCCATAAGTGCGCACTTGAGCAAGACTTAGCCCAGATGGAATTTGGTGATCAGACGGAGATTGGGGAGAGAGGCATTAACATGAGTGGTGGACAGAAGCAGAGAATTCAACTTGCGCGAGCGCTTTATCAAGAATGTGATGTGTATCTCCTTGATGATATTTTTAGCGCAGTTGACGCTCATACAGGTTCCCACATTTTCCGGGTAAAGTTTCGATTTTCGCACCTGATTGTAATTTTGAAAATTATTTGTTCACTTTTGTTAATCCATGTTGATTGAGATTGTAATTGTATATTGGATTGTGCTAACAATAGCAAATCTAATGCTGATTGTGATCCGCACAGAAATGTATACTGGAGGGATTAGTTGGAAAGACTGTCATCCTCGTCACTCACCAGATTGAGTTCCTTCATGCCGCGCATACTATTCTGGTGATGCGTGAGGGAAGTATAGTGCAATCAGGCCAGTTTCAAGAGCTCCTATCTGCAGGTTTGGATTTTAAGTCATTGGTTGAAGCCCACAATAAGTCACTTGACGCGGTGACGACAAGCAATGAAGTTGCTCATCCTGACGGAGATAAAATCCCCATGCCAGACAATCATCCCATGAAATCACCGGCAAGGTCATTATCTAGATCAGTCTCTGGAAAAACGGGATCTGCTGGACCAGAGTCGCCGACGACCTTGGAAAAGGACACTTTAAGCAAAAGTAGACGAAGCTTCTCCGACCGGCAGGATTGGTTGGAACCTACGTTTTCTTCAAGATCTGTTAGCACAAATGACGGTATGAAATTCGCCCTCGAAACAACTTCGAAACTGATTGAGGACGAGGAAAGGTCCAGTGGTCGAGTGAGCTTGGGAGTTTATCGACTTTATCTCACGGCTGCGTGGGGGGGTGCCATCGCGGTAGCTCTTCTTTTCATTCAATGTATTTGGCAAGGTCTTCTGTTAGCCGGGGATTATTGGGTAGCGTACGAAACGGGAACCAGCACGAAGCAGTTCAATCCAAACAGGTTCATATCGGTTTATGCGATACTTGCTCTCGCATGCGCCTTATGTACTCTAGGGCGCGCGGTCCTTGTTGCATATATGAGCCTTACAACTTCGCAAGATTTCTACCTTAGAATGCTTCGGGGTGTGTTTCGTGCTCCCATGGCTTTCTTTGACACTACACCTACGGGAAGGATCCTCAGTCGCGTACGTATTCCTCACTTTCCCTTCTACATGCATGCTAGACTTGTATTCAGCATGAAATACTACTCTCCACGTGAACCTCTACAGCAATTATAGAACAGCCTGCATGGTTTTGGCTGTTCGGAGGTCGCTTTTTCGAAATTGAATATTTGCTCGTATGAATGCAACGATTAGTTTGTATCTACCTTAATGCGTTCTGTATCTCTGTTTGCTTTTATCTTATCTGACTAGAAGGTGATTTGAGCACAGGCATCAACGGATCAGGCAACTATGGATGTGATGCTACCCCTATTCTTTGGCGCTGCTCTGGCAGTGTGCTTTGCTGGAGTTGGAATACTTGTGGTTGTCATTCAAGTTACTCCGCTAATACTCGTTCTCATTGCCCCTTTGGCCGTTTTATACTACCGGTACCAGGTGAGAGGAACCATGTAGATACAGATTCCTTGAACTAGTATTTTCATGTAACTTCATTCCCTCAAGAAGCTTTTATCTTGTTCAAAGGGTGTGTCTTATAGCACGTGATACCTGCACACCAGAGAGTGCTATTACCTGTGCAACCTTCTTAAGTGATGTGTAACTTTATCATACCCTGATTCTTTAGAATCAAGTAAAAGGTTCAATTTATGTCTGATGTTTGTTCTTTACATAGTGTTTTTCCCTCTTAAATACTGCTCCAGGAGTGAAGACCAAATGCAGCATCAGGAATCAGGAACCCAAGTTAGTTACAATTAGGCATTAAAGATAGGTCCATCATACCGTTTAAAAACAAAACGAGATTGAGTGCCTTTCATGTTGAGCAAACAAATAGATTTTACGACTACGCACTTATGCACGTTCTTTACTCTATGTTGTGCAGGCCTATTTTATTGCGTCATCACGAGAGTTAACCCGATTGGATGCAGTGACAAAGGCTCCCGTGATTCATCATTTTTCAGAGACAATATCAGGTTTTGTGACTATCCGATGCTTCGGACAAGAAGCACGATTTGTGGAGACGAATGTTGACAGGGTCAACTCTAACCTGCGCATGGACTTCCATAATTCTGGCGCCAATGAGTGGATAGGTTTCCGTCTTGAGATGATAGGGGCAGTGGTCCTATGCGGTTCCGCCTTACTCCTTGTAACCTTGTCTCCCAACTACATCCAACCAGGTAAATCTGCCGCATCTGTAGTATACAAAATTGTTGACATAAGGAAAGTAATCCTCTTTCTATTTCACTATCATTTTGTGTGAAAGTTGGTTTTGAAGTCATGCTATTGAAGATGTGTTGATTAGAACCTTCATGACTTCCATTGGATGTTTTGTCTGTCCGAATGGCTCCTGGATTGTTATCTGTTTGTCCTGTTCTCAGTCACATCCAGGTGTTTCGTAAATATCATACCGACAACAGTTATTTTTGAGTGCAGAGTTGGTGGGGCTCTCCTTATCATATGGTCTTCAGCTGAACACAACTTTATTCGTCGGAGTATGGCTAGCATGTTTATTGGAGAATAAAATGGTTGCCGTGGAGCGCATCTCCCATTATCTGAGTCTCCCTTATGAAGCCCCCGAGGTCGTTGAGCACAAGAGGCCAGCTAAGAATTGGCCTAACAAAGGCACCATATCCTTAGAACACCTAAAGGTTTGTGTTTAGAAGTAACACCTTGTACGAGTGGTTTCTTAAATGCGGGTTCTTGAGAGTTCCTGGTGTTTTGCAACAGTCATAGTATTGTCAAGTAGTCATAATGCAATAGAAGGAATTGTGAAGGTGCTGATAAGATTCAGCATTATCCCCATCTTGCCTAACGAATATTGTTGAATGGTGTACGGTATTGCAGCTGAGATATCGGCCCAACACCCCGTTCGTTTTGAAAGGGATAACTCTGATTATCGAAGGCGGCACCAAGGTTGGAGTTGTTGGCCGGACTGGAAGTGGAAAGAGCACATTGGTCCTTGCACTCTTTCGATTGGTGGAGGCATCTGGTGGGCGAATCTTGATTGACGGAGTGGATATCAGTAAAATTGGATTAAATGACTTACGAACTCGACTATCTATTATTCCCCAGGACCCGACCCTCTTTGACGGAACCATTCGAACTAACCTTGATCCAAAAGGCCAATACTCAGATCTCGAAATTTGGGAGGTGAAGTATCTCGAAGCATGTTTTATTTTTTGTATGTTTTTCTTCATTTTTTGATCAATTATGTTTTCCACTGCTGGACTTGGATATGGTTACTGCATTCTTTGCACGCGCGATATAATTAACATCCTTTCATGACAAGCATCTTGCAGGCCCTTCGGAAGTGCCAGCTCGCAGACATCATTGAAAATTTAGATCTCAAGCTTGAATCTCCAGGTACTTCTGGTTGTGAATAATGCCGTTTATACAATACATCGTAGAATATATGCTCCATTCTAGGGAAGTTCATTTTGGGTTAAATTGGTCATGGTACAAATCGATAGTTGTTGGACGCTAGATTGTAACTGTACGAATTTCTTTTGGTAAGAATCTAACCATTCTGTACAGGATAAACGTAATCTGGTAATGCCTAAATGTCAGGGTTTTGGATTTATGGAAGCTCAGTGTTAAGCTAGCCCTAAATCTCGCGGTCGTGTACTTTCTTATAATTCAAGTTCTTACTGGTTTACATAATTGAATAAAAAACTGTTTATTCACAGTTTCAAGCTAATTACGACATGGAGTATTCCACGTAGTTCGCATTTGACATTTTTGTTCTTTTGCATTTAAGTATTGGAGAATGGTGAGAACTGGAGCGTGGGTCAGCGACAACTCTTTTGTTTGGGGCGAGCTCTTCTGAAAAGGAGCCGTGTTCTTGTTCTAGATGAGGCAACTGCATCCGTAGACACTCGTACTGATGCCCTCATTCAACAAACAGTCCGTGAAGAATTTGACTCATGCACCGTCATCAGCATTGCCCACCGCATCCCAAGCGTCATGGATTGTGACAAGGTTGTTGTCCTTGAGAAAGGTATGGTGCATTCCGCTTTGATCTATTATTCAGATTTATTTTTTGAAAGGCGAAAAATACCGATATTCAGGGCTATGATTAGAATAGGTGTTGCAGACATACAAAAGAAGTCATCTTAGGTTTACCTTACCACGGTTAATTAACATCATCAAGGTCCCAGTGAACTATTGTTTGCTCTCGCTTCACTATTACTAGATCAACTTTTACCTTTACGAGCAATTATATGAATTTATGAGCGCAGGTATTGTTAAGGAGTATGACAAACCATCCAAACTAATGGAGCGGCAGCCAGAGTCTTTATTTGCTTCATTAGTGCACGAATATCAAGCTCGCTCCAACAGCACAGTTGATCTTAGATCACTTGAAGTTTAAGTCTTGGAAGTGTCTCTTGATACTCGACAAGGTATCTTTAAGCTGGTCAAGCAGTGGGGATCAGAATTGATCCAAGATCACACAAAGCGTGAGTTTTCAAGAGCATGCTCATTTTTATATGGGAGCTCCATCTTTTAAGATTCAATTAGTATGGCAGCTCAATCAGGCTTGTGCAAAACATGAAGTAAAAGTAGGCACAAGTCTCGTTGTTCCTCTCTGTCAGTTCCTTTGAGAATCATATTTAAGCAGAGATGTGCCCTTTGAGATGGAAACAGGTCCTTTCATTATTCATATCTTCAATTACACAATATTGAAAAAATGAATGGATGGCTCTATTATGCACTACTACATCATTCAATTGCTGTTTATGTAGAAGAAAAGCTAGATTTGGATTCAAAATATGATTAAAATGATTTTAAAGATTTAATTTAGTTAATTTTGAAAATATATTCATGCAAAACCCTTGAGAAATAAGAACTTAAAACAACTGTTTAAATGGTAGATTGAGTGATCATTGCTACTGCACTCACTGGAAGACTGTATGGAATCAAATGTGTGAAAGTTGTGTATGATTGCTGTGAAAAAATCTGTTGAATTTTGTAAAAATTGACCTTTGGGGATTCTATTGATCAACCTTTTGAATGACTTTGCGTCAACTATTTGTACAAATATAAAACATTCAACAACAATAAGTCATCTTATTTATTGTAAAGTCTTTATGATATTATATGTTACAATAAAGACATTCCTTCTAGATATTAATTTTTTTTGGCATTGATATTATTTGAAAACTCTATAATTGTATTTACCAATATACATGCATGTCATGTTTAAAAAGTTAGAATCATTAATAATGATATGTGTTGGTAATGTATAATATATCAAAGCTTAAATTTTATTGTAAAATAAAACCTGAAGATGAAAAAATCATATTGAAATCATAAAATTTATTTTCTTATAATATCAATAAATTTTTATCTAATTATTTAATAATATATATTTATTTAAAAAATCAAAAGTATATGTTTACTTTAAGTTATTTTTTTATTAATAAATAAATTATTGATACATATTTAATAAAACTTAATATTAAAAAAAATTTAAAATATAATAATAAATTATATTATTTAAACAATTGAATTAATTGAGTAATGATATATTACTTTATAAATTTTAGATTATACCATATAATACTTAAAATTTCTTTTAGAAGTTTATTAAATTTGTTATATATACCAATATTAGCTAAATAAATAGAAAATCAAATGTGAATTGTTGTGTAAATAAAGATAGTCATACACAATAGATTGAGTGCAATAAACTAACATCAAATCAGCAATTAAATATCAATTAATAATACATAACAAATACACTTTCAAGTGCCCCCTTTAGCGCTTTAGGAGCCCCTCTAACTAGGACCAAAATATATACATAGTTGAGATAATCACCATGGTTATGTCGTTGCTATAATCATATACATCTAAGTCAATATAGTGGCAACTAGACAAATCAAATGAGCCGGTTGGAGAAGTGACTAAAAGACAATAGATAGGGTGCAATGTGTATCCTATCCTTAATTGCCTTCAACAATTTTTTATTATCTAATCCCTAGGTCAATCTCTACTAATGCTTGAATCTTAATACCATGATTAGTGCTTGCCAACTGAATAACAACTTCACCACTAACATGTGGCAAATCCACAAGAAGGCTTTACCTCATCCCAATGAGTAAAATGTGCCTAGAAGACCTACAGTAAGGGCCAGTCCAATCTCCAAAAGATAGAGACAAAAGAAGTGGTGTCAAACATACCATATGCCATCTATTGTCGTGTTGTAACACAACTATATGATGAAAGAGAAAAAAAAGACATATATTATAGAGAAGCTTAATTAAAGACTAAATAATAAAGTTACTTTAAAAAATATAGGTAAAAAAAATAGAAAGGTAATTAAAATATTTAGTGTTAATGCTACTTTTTTATTTTTTATAAAAAGAGCTTGTACTTATTTTATAGGTCCATAAAGAAGACAAAACAAGGTAGATTAGCAAAAATACTACTATAGGCATCTTAAAATCAAAGTAAAGGGAAGTTTCAAGCAAAAGTTACCTAAGAAAATCTTAGATTGATATCTAGAGAGGGCCGGTTGTGAACTAAGGTCAAAATCAAATCCCAAGGCACAAAACTATGTACCTACGGCAAATAGAGAGTTCTTTTATAGATCAAAGAATAAGTTTTGATAGTAGACTTGATAAAGTTTTTTTAAGCATTGGTTTCAAAGTTTTTAAGTTTATAATGACTTTGTGAGAACTATACAAAATTAAGATTCTATTTCAGTGACTCTGGTTATTAAAAAATAAAGTGGACTCTGATTATTAAAAAATAATTTATTCTAATAATTATTTAATTAATATAGATAGGTAGAAGTAAATAAAAATATATTAATTTTATAATATCTTATAGAGAAGCTTTTTAGAAGCTTTATAGATGTGGTTTCACTTTTATACATGTCTATAGGTGATTGATAGGTTAAAAACTTAGCCAACAAATTAGCCACGTGTCAAGCATGTTGGTAGCTTGTAGAATAAGCTAAGTATGTGGTGCACATATAGGAAACTTGTCTTACAAGTTTGACACGTGTCTTGCAAATTGAATATATGTTGGAGGTCCTATAGAATGCTGCCACATAGCTCTTAGATAGATAATATATATAGAGACAAAAGTGAAGTCTTTTTCATTCTTGTCAATTCTTTTTTTGCTTCTAGTGTAATTCAAGAGTCTTTGGCAATAGCCATTCTAATTTCTTGAATATATACTTTCTTATTTTGTTGTTTTCTTTTGACATAGATTTCACTAATTTATACATCTTCTTTCAATTTGTATCCTTGATAGGAGCATATTATGAATTTTGTAATAGATCTATAAATAAAAAATTATAAATTTATAAATATAATTATATTGAATGTTTTTTTTTTGAATTTTAGCTTAATCCAATAGTTCAATCAAAGGTTATTGGAATTTAAGTGAGCTAGGGTCTCAAAAATTGGATTTTGAGGGTCAATGAGGATTTTTGTGATTTTGAACAATCTACTAGTTAGATTGGAATGATTCTTTTTTGAGCTGATAGCTAATTTAGTTTTTAATATTTTTATAAAAATTTAAAATATATAAATAATACAAAAAATAAATATTGATGCTAAAAGATCAACATCAAGATTGGAGAAGGAGAATTACCATTATTTTAGAGAATTAGGAGCTTTTTCTTCTAATCTATATTTTTTAAGAGAGGCCTAGTTTCTATATATTTCTTCAAATCTTTTCAAATTTTATATGCTTATTGTTAATTAATAGATCAAAAAGTGTACAAATTTTGGATGAAGATCAATAGTTAATTTAATAATTATTGAGATTTTAAATTTTCTATTGGATTTGATTAAGACTTATTTAGGATATCTTTAGGATTTTATTAGTATTTGATTTAGGATTTGATTAGAATTTGATTAAAATTTACTTAAGATATCTTGAGGATTTTATTAAGATTATTAAGATTATATTAGGATTTTTTTAGGATTTGATTAGGATTTGACTGATATTTTATTAGGATTTGACTAAGATTTTATTAGAATTTAATTAAAATTTGATTAAAATTTTGTTAAAATTTATTTAGGATTTGATTAAAATTTAATTAAGATTTATTTAAGATTTCTTTAAGATTGGCTAAGGTTTGATTAGAATTTCTTTAAAGTTTTTTGATAATTTCTTTATAATTATTTAAGGATTTTTAAATTTTTTTAAAAATATTTCTTTATAATTTTTTAATATTTTTTAAAGAATTCTTTAGGATTTCTTTATTATTCTTTCAAGATTTCATTAGGATTATTAAACATTCAATTGTAATTTATTTAGGATTTTATTAGGATTGTTAAGTTGTTGGTTAGTTGTAATATATAAGTTTACCTTCTATAACCAAGTACCTGATATTGTATTGTGGTTCAACTACTATATGAAAATATTGTACATATATATTTAATATATGATTTATTATATAACTAAGTGAAAGCCATATTAGTGGATTTTTATTCGTTAAAAAATATGGTTAGATTATTATTTTAAAAGAAATTTGTTTTAAAAGGCTATTATTTAGATATATATATATATATATATATATATTTTTTTTTTGATAGTAATTTTTGAGGTTGATTTTATATTAATAATAACTTTTATATATTTTGAATTATCTTTGTTAAACATTGGTGATCCTTAAAATCTTATTTTATTTCTTTTATTTAAAGTTTTAAGGCACATATTATATAAATTTGATTTAAAAAAAAAGATTAGAAAGAAATTTTTAATATAAAAAAGAATAATTAGGCCATCTATGTGAATGAATGAAGATAGATGATAGAAGTCTCTATACTTATTGGCCAAAAGTCATGCCCAATGGACTTCAAGGAGGTTACTTGAGGCCTTATTAGAGATTGGGATTTCTCTTTCAAGAACATTTGAATATCAAAGATTAGAATCAATAAGTTTAGATTTTTGGCTATAGTTTTGGTATAAAAAATGAATAATTTGGAGTTTTTATGAAGGAGATATAGGCGTTCAAAGTTAAGATGTTAAATTTGTATCTATTATCACTCTTTTGGATATAACTTGCACAAACAAAAAGCAATAAAGGATTAACAATTGGAATTAGAACAAACACTTTCTTGGCTACACTTTACATGTATGGCTTGATGAATTTCAATCTGGAATGAAAAAGATATTTGAAGTTGAAGTCATTATTTATAATCTAAAGTCAATAAGTGTTAGGGATGCAAGATAATAGATTAGCAAATGGACAAGGAATAGAATACAAAACTAGATTGATTTTAAAAACAAAAAATTAGATGGTTGACAAAAATAAGAATTAAATTAATATCAAAAAAATAAGACAACACTTTGGATTACTCTAAAACTTGTGTTAGCAAGACTAAGGTGCACCTTGATCTTACTTCTTACTTATACTGCAATGTCCATGTCCTATCAAACCTAATATAAAAGCTTCTTTAGCTTGATGAAAATATCTATAAAAGATTCTAACTACAAAAGAAATTAGGAAGTTTCTAGAAGTCTATGAAGTATTTATGGAAGCTTTTAAGAATATCTTAGAAGATTTTAGAAGGTTGAAAAAGTTTTTAGAAGATTGAAGAAGGTTCTAAAAGACTTAGGAAGGTTTTAAAAGATTTTAGAAGATTTTAAAAGATTCTAAAAGATTATAAAAGATTCTAAAAGGTTTTAAAAAGTAATAACTTAGAATATATTTATGACATCAGCTTTCTTTCTAGTGACAAGTTTTACGAGGAGCCCAAGTATTTTGATGAATAAATTATATGTGTAAGAAAATTAAAAATTATCAGAATAGAGAAGCAACATATTCCATCTTTTGTTTGTCAATAACTGGTTCTATAGGACCCTTAAGATGGCATCAATGGCCTCTAGATGTAACTTCTATTATACCAATGTCTCATCCAAAAATCTGCTCTTTATTGTAATCTTTAAAACATCATCCAAACATAATTTTTGGACTAATTAGAATCACCCTTCTAACCTCAAGTATTATTATTAGAATTTAGATATTTAAATGAAGATTTTTGTGATGAGGCCATATCTCTAAAGACTTCAAATATAGCCTTATTTGATATTAGAATATTTTTTTTTCACCTTGCCTATGTTCTTTGAATCTAGTAGATTGTGAAAGTTGCAATGGTTTATTAGATGCTTATATGGAAAAAAGATCTTCTAACTCCTATTCTTATAAGTTCTTCAAAATATAAAGATTTGATATAGTAGCCAACAAGCTTCTAGCATGATCTATTCCATCTTGGAAAAAATGACTATATAGAAGTGAAGGTCTTAGCTTGGCTCTTTCTTTTTTATATTGGTCTTTTGTTGTTGATAGAAAAACATCATTTAGAAGCCAAGAAATATTGGTGTTCTTAAATTCTTCAATATCAATTGAATCTAGGTTTTTTAGAATATTATTGGTAGAATTTGTAAAATTTCTCAAGTGCATTCTTAAAATTATCTGAAGGTTCCCTTGTACTTTTGCTAACTCCATAGCCTTTCTAATAGATGAAGTATTTCAATTATCTATGTCTTATACGTAAATCCAATATTTCATCCACTTTGTATTTAAACTCCTAATTGATTTCAAGTAGGATTGGTGGTGGAAGATTTTTTTAATAATATTTGATTTATAATATATTTTTAAAAGCAAGATATGAAAGAGTGAATGAATGTACATACTACTGGGTAGTTTAAGATAGAAATTTATTTGATTTACTTGGTGTAGAATTATAAATGGTCTAAGTCTTTAGTAATCTAGCTTCTATGATAGTCAATCTGTTTGTATTTTGTTGGAGTAACTAGATATAATCTCCTATCTTAAATTTTAGTTGGCTCTTGCAATGGATGTTTATATAGTCTTTATATCAATCTTGAGCTATTTGCAGTTGGAATTTTAATTCTTTATGGATGGCCTTCAAGTAAGTAACTAGATTTTTTTGCAATAAGACTTCTTATATCTTCAATTTGGAATAGATCTACTTTAGGATGGTATCCATAGTTTATAAAGAATAGAGTTTCCTTCATCAAAGAATATTTGATATTATTATATATTATTGTGTGGTGTGAACTTTAATTTGGAAATACACTAGATACTTAGCTGTGGAGAGTTTACTTATAACTTATTGGCAAGATTCTAATAAGTGATTTGTTCTTAATAAAAAAAAATAAAAATAACATGATAATATTATAAAAAAAAATTATATTGATAAAACCTCTTATATTTAAGTAGGTTTGTACAAAAGTTTCAAATTGCAATAAAAACCTTTAATAGCTCATTCACTTGCAAGTATTTATTATTTTCAAACTTTAGAATTCAATAACTCTTGGTTCAACTATTAAATTTCTATGAAACTTTCTTCAAAGTATTGACAACACTCTTAAGCTTTACCATAAAAAAAAAATCAACTATAGATTCACTTCCAATCTTCTGATATCTTGAAAATCCTAGCAAGTGCTTAAATCCTAGTTCAGAGACACCTAAGCACTATTTTCTTTATATCTCACAAATCTAAAATTTTAATATTACAAAATTTTTATATATAATCTTGCAACATAAATATATTCACTTCTAAAAATTTTGAATAAAAAACTTATCAAATTGCCTAAGATATAGCTCAAAACATAACCACTACTTAAGTGGGGTCACTTATTACCCTTTGATTACAAGCTTTGACTTCAACTCCCAATATTTCTTTTATTCTAGCTTAGATTTCATCAAATTATATACAAAAAGTATAGCCAAAAATATTTTTTATCTAGTTTCAATTGCCAATCCTCCATTGTTTTTTGTATGAGCGAGTTATGCTCAAAAGAGTGATAGTAGATACAATTTCAATACGTTAACTTTGAGTGCCTATATCTCCTTCATAAATAATCCAAATCACATAAGTTATTTACCAAAACCATAGCCAAAAATCCAAAATTGCTGATTTTAGCCTATGATGTTTATAATCCCCTCTAAAAACAAATCCTTATTCCTAATAAGCCTTCAAGTAGCCTCTTTGAAGCCCATTGGGCATGATTTTTGGCCAATAGGAATAGAAACTTCTATCATCTATCTCCATTGGAAGTGGTTAAAAAGTCCATATGGTTGGTGTCTTAGAACCTTTGCTCAAGCACAAATTTTACATAATTGGATAAACTCTTTCACTAATTTTTATATTTAAAGCCACCAATATTCTCTTGATATTAATTCCAAGATCTTATTAAAGCCAAAATGTCCAATTGTTGGAAGGTTATGTTGTGCTTAAAGAACTTGAAGTCTTATAGGGTATGGAAGAATATACAAGAGATCTTTGAAATACAACAATCCGTTCTCAAACTTGAAATTATTGTTTTTTTTCACCTCCTTGTTTTTTAGATGTTGTTGAATGCTATCTACAAATGGATCTATCTTCATTGTTGTTTGGATTTCTGACTTGAGAGTTATATCTACATAAATAGATATTTTAAATATCTTTAATTTTAAATTAGATAGTATTAACATGATTAATTTTTTTTGATTTAATATAATATCTTTTATTCTTGGTATGAGATATCAACGTCAAGAAAAGGCATCTGATTTTCTTTGAAGTTTTTTTAGATGATATGTAATCATAAAATTAAACTAAGATAATGACATGTTCCATCATGCTTGACGATAATTTAAAACTTGGATATTTATAAAATATTCTAAATTTTTGTGATTAGTATATATTGTGATCTTATATTAAGCTCCTTTTAACAAATGGTGATATTCTTCAAAAGCATCAATAATTGCTAATAGTTCCTTGTTGTGGATTTTGTAATTGATCTTTGTAGCTAAAATTTTTTGAAAACAAAATACTACTAGATAAAGTTGACCATTATCATCAATTTGAGAGAGCTTAGATCCAAATATAAAATTTGAAGCATCTATTTTCAAAATAAATGGTTTTATTGGATCTATATGAATAAGTATAGGAGCTAAAGTAAAAGATTCTTTTAGCTTCTTAAATACTTCTTTAGCCTTGTTGCCCCAAATATATATTTTTTTATTTATTTTTATTTTTTAAAGTTATATTAATGGATCTATAATCTTAAAATAATCCTTAATAAAGATTCTATAAAAATTTATAAATCCTAAGAAACATTGTACATCTTTAATTGATGATGGTTGTTTTTATTCTATAATAATTTATATTTTCTTTGGATTTATAGAAATTCTATTTTTAGAAATAATATATTCCAAAAATTTGATTGATGGTTGATAGAAAATATACTTCTCCAATTTGGCATATAATCAACTATCTTCTAATTTTTTCAATACTATATGTACATGATATTTATAGTTTTGTTTGTTCTTAGAGAAGATTAAGATATCATCTAGATAGATGATTACAAAGTCATTTAAATATTCTCAAAGGATATCATTTATTATATATTAAAAGAATACACGTGCATTTGTAAGTCCAAAAGGCATAACATTATACTTGAAATGTCCATACCTTGTACAAAATGCTATCTTCTATTAATCTCCTTCTTTGATCTTGATTAGATTGTAGGCTCTTCTTAAATCAATCTTTGTAAAAATCTTTGCTTGTTCTAGTTGTTCTAATAATCTTGAGATTAATGGTAATGAATAGCAATTTTTTATAGTCACCTTATTCAAACCTTGATAGTCAATGCACATATATAAAGAACTATTATTTTTTTTTATAAATAAGATAGGTGCTCCAATAAGTAATTTTAAGTGTCTAATGAAATTTTTAGTTAGATTTTCATTAATGTATTCTTGTAAGGCTGTAAGCTTTATCTATGAAAGATTATAAATTGGACCAAATGGAGGTTGAGCTCCATTTAGTAATTTGATTGTATAATCATAAAGATGATGTTTTGGTAACATGTTTTTTTTTTTTTTTTTTTTTTTTTTTTCCAAATATATCTTTAAGATCATAATATTAACTGAAAATATCTTGCTTGAGTTGGCCAATTGGATCTTTTATTGGAATAGCATACAATACAAATACAATTCTTTTCTTTGCGGCATGTATAAATGCTTTAGCTCTAAAAAATAAAGTTGCATCTTGTTTCTTTTTTTGATATTTGGGCCTTAAAAAAATCTTTTGTAAATCCTAAACCACTTCTAATAGTTGGGTTTCTTTAGTAACACCCCTTGATATAAGGTTTCTTCTATCAATGACTTCAACAGGTGTGTCAATCATCAAATTGATTCATTAGTTATTTTAGGATAAAAAAATATATTTTGAATACTAAAACTATGATTGTAAAATGGAGATATGTTTGGATGTTGCTAAATGAAGGAGAATAGTATTAATGAGCAAAGAATAGGATCTTAATAAGTCTTGGAAGAAATTATCTTATTTAATTTAATATTTTTTTTAATTATAAGAATTAGCATTTAATTATTGAGACTAATGTCTACGTTGGCCTTCTATCTTTATGTACCATTCATTAAAATTGTATAAATATTACTTAATAAGTAGAAGAAGCATGAAAAAGAAATCTCTTATCTTTTTAGTTATTTATGTAGAAAATAGGATTTTTAGTTAATTTAAATTGATTTTATTATTATAAAAAATTACCAAGATAAAATAAAATATTTTTAAATTAACATTATTATTATAGAAATATTATAAGAATTTTTAGAATTTATTTAGAATTTATTTAGAATTTATTAGGAAATTTTAGAATAATTTTGAAGACTTTGGTAAAAATGAGTTTTACTACCTTGGGAGCCATTATAAAGAATTGGAATAAGATTTGAAGACTATAGAAGGTTCTTAGGCTAATTGGATATTTTTGAACACCATGGTGATGTCAAAATTATAAAAAAAATAAGATTTATTAGTAGAAAATAGGAAGACCAATAGCTAGTATAGTCCTTGTAGGAAGGAAGCACTAGAATAGACATGCATTAAAGTGATAGAAATTTGCATTAAAAATTAGGAGATCACTATAGCATCCAAAAACTATCCAAATTTGCATCACTTTTGATATTCAAAAAAATGATTTTAACAGGAATGCATTAAGTTTAACGTATACGTCAAACGCCTTCGTCATAATATCATTGTTGTGTTATTTTTGGCTGTTATTTTAACATGTGTGTTATTTTGGTTATGATTTAATACGTTTTCAAAGGACTTTGTAGTGCTCCAGTGCATAAATGTGACTACTGTCAAACACACAATGTCTTTTGCAAAAATGAAATCAATGCCAATGATACTTACTTTCATCATTGCTCTTCCTCTAAAGACTCTCCTAGTTATGTATCGTCACAATCATCATCATCTCATGCCTCTACTGAACTATCTTGAAATTCTGAGATGTTGACCTTATGATTCTTTTGAACAGGCAGCATCCAAACCCTTCATAGTCTTCGTCATGGCCCATTGAAAGTGCACCTCCTCCCTCTCCCAATGCATACACTCTCTCCCCTCATCTCCCTCTAATGTCTATTTTGTTTACAACATTCCAATTCCCTTTATTTTTAGAAAAAAATACTTGTTGCACATGTATAGGAAAAGCAAATGAATTTGGCCCTAGAGGCATCATAGAACATGGAGAGAAATTTACAAGCATGAATCCATAGTGGTTGTACTTTATTGTCAGATGCAGGCCTCTCCATCTCATCTTCACCTATGAACACATTAATACTACCACGCATATCCTCATGTATTCCAACTCCACTATCTCTTCAATGCACCCAATATATTCATCTTTGCTTTGGTCTTCATCGCTTTGAAAAGATACTGCAATATTGGAGTCTACTATAATACTGTTACACTCCATTGTGCGGCATCAAAGGTGCATGCCATATGCCTGCATAGAATGATAGCTAGTAGCATTGGTTGCAAGAAGCCTAGACAAATCTACTACTATACTAGAAATATTCTCAGACTCATTTTCTTCAAGTTCAACAACTCTGCTCCGCAACCATGTGCCAAAGTGTGGAAGCTCCCGCAGCTCAAGTAGAAAACGAATTATCCCGCGGAGTCTACGGTTCCTCCTTGAGACTCTCCATAAATGCCTGACCTCACTACATTCCGTCACTACCTGGGAATATTCACTAGCAGAAAAAAAATCTGTTAGTTTTCCACAAAATCAAGAAACAACATGTAGGCCAATTGACAGGGTAACAACCACCGCCCTTTATGGTGTTGGCTAACTTGTATATAAGCAATGCAACTCAGTTCACTCACCTCCTCAAAGTAGCCAAATTTCTAGCATTGCTGATCACAAAATTGTGGAGATATTTTTGCAATGTGTTTGTTAGAGGCCAGCAAACTCCTTTACCCTCGAACATCTCATCATACATGTACTGTTCTTCTTCTGTATCCTATACTCATCTAGATGTTCTTCTAAAACTATGCATATATTCAGTGTAAAAACCAAACGTTTCTTCCATTTTATATGCTTCTGCAATACAACCCTCTGGCCTTGCATTAGACCTAATGTAGTCTTTTAACGTCTTCATGTACCTTTCCATGGAATACATCCAATGGCAGTGCACAGGGCTACAAAGAAATAACTCTTCAACAATATGGGATAACAAATGAGTCATGATCATGCAAAAACTTAAGAAAAACTGTCTCTCCAACATACATAGTGCTGTGCTTGCGTCCTCCAACATCCCCTCTTCTTCTGAAAGACAAACACTCCTCCTACATAGCCTTTGGAATAGGCGACTTACTTTTATTATAGCTTGTCACATATTTTTTATCATGTCCAGCCTGTGTATGGCAACTGGAAGTACCTGCACATGTCTGTTACACCTTGTTTACTAGACATCCATGTTTCATTATGCAATTTTGATAAAACCACCACCAACCTCTGATTTCTCCATACTTATTACAAACTTACATTTTCTACATACTTACTTTATTGTCCTTGACTCCTCAGTTCATGGACAATACTTCTTGTATCTTCAATATCATTCTCTAAAAAACATGGGTTCCAGGTCACAAAACTACAAAATCAGTCAATAAACAAAAATACCTGTTGCATAAATATATGGTAGTCGTGAGACTGCAGAAATGTCAGCCTCCCATTTGAAATACGCTTTTGAATAGGACTTGCATATCCTGTGGGAGTTTTTAAGTTGCCAATAATGCAAAGCATGTCTTTCCTTGCTTGTAGAGACAACATATAGGTTGCTAGAGGCATCACTGTCTTTGATGCAATATGAGGATGTTGTTGAAGCCACAACTTTGGCCGAATTCTCATGTCTATGAAGTCCAAACGTGCATGTGGATAGTTGGTCACTCCACAAAGAGTATTGATAATATTTTCACATAGATTTTTTTCACAATGCATCACATCTAATGTGTGCCTAATAAGCAATGCTTCCATTTATTAAATAGAATTGTTAAACCATGCATATAATTATTAAATCATCTTCTGTAGAAATGGTAATCACCAATCTCACCTATGTTTGATCAAAAAAATTAAACTCTATTAGAAATTGTGATATCACCAAAATTCTAGAAAACCAAGCCAATACAATATCCAATTTAACGTGAAAGCGTTAAAATTTAATAAAAAAGCGTTAAAATTTAATACAACAACATATGTCAATTTAACATAACAGCGTTATAATTTAACACAACAGCATTATAATTTAACACAACAACATTATATCAATTTAACACAAAAGCATTATAATTGTACAAACACTTGTACAAACACAACAACATTATGATGTAACACAAAATTGTTAAAATTTAACAGCCACTTCTTAAACCATATTAGAAATTATTAAAATGCATTAAAACCTATTAGAATTTGTTAAATGCTACGTTAACCACTGTTGTGTTTACCGTGGGCCACTTCCGATGTCGAATAGAGAGAATTTGCCTTGGAAAAATGCCAGGTTCTTAGCTGCTACTAAAACTAGCAGGGAACATGAGAAGAAGCCGTGCAAGTATCTTCTATACTTGCACAATATTTGTTCAAGCTTTCAAATTATACTTGTATTATACTTGTATAAGACTTATATAATTATAAAGTATAAATCCTTCAATAATACTTATATAAATACTTATATAATACTTATACAAATACTTATACAAATACTTATAAAAAATATAATATATAATCCTTGGTATAATACTTTTATAAATATTTATACAAATATTATATATAATACTTATAGAATATTTGTATAAATACTTGATATAAATACAAGTATATATACTTATATAATAAGTATAAGCAAAGTGTGTATATACTCAAGTATACCTCAAAATACAACCGCATATGAAAAATACAAGTTATACAACAAGCTGAAACTAAATAAATCACTAAAAATCCATCAAAGTTCAAATTAAGTATGCTTACAGCCTATAGAAAGCTAATAATCCATTGTAAAACATATCAAAATTTCACAAATAGGTGACTTATCATTTAAAAGTTATAACTAAAAGAAATAGGCACTAAAACTTCCCAGCAAATGCAAAGGTAGTAAAGCTCCTCTTCACTTCAGCCTTCCTTATGATTACTTTCTTTCTCTAAATTGGGCATGCAATAGCTTTTTAGAAAGCTCACTCCATCATCTGACTAGCCTTAAAATTTCGCATGGATGCCTCACAAACTCCAGATTTTATAGCTAGTTGATTCTACTCTTCAAACCCTAGCAACAATTTGCCCTCTTGATACTTCACGGCTTATAAAACTTTTATAAAAGCTCTAAATGTATTGATTTTTATTTCCATAGAAAGCTTATACAAGCTACTATAAACATCTAAAATATCAAAAAGATTGAAGAGATTTTCCGACTTGGGTGGTTGAACAAAATCTTTGCCTCTCTTCATCAGGTGCCAGCAGATCCTTTCCCACTCTCAAGCTCACAACTTTTCCTCTCCAACTCCAAATACTACAAGAGATGTCTTGATAGAAAGCAAGCACAATTTTCCACACTCTCTATGAGTTTCACTAAGAAAGACTTGAAATCAAACTTGCAGTGGCAAATCAAAGTTACTGCCGTTACTTTTCAATAGCAGCAGACCTCACTCTATTAAAACAAGTATAACTTTTTGCTCAAAACTCTAATACAAGCAAGTGAATAGGTTCTTGAATCCTCAACATTCAAAAAACACACCTATCAATTTTCATTACAAATGCTTCTATATCCTCAGAGTTATCTCTCTTTAAAATTCACTACTTAAAAACTACCAAATCCTAGGTCCAGTAAGAGGAGAATATCCCCCTTTCTTTCCATATCAATCTATAAGACGTTGTCATGATGTAACACGACTATTAGGTGAAAAAGTGTAGAAATAGTATATTATAGAAGATCTTAGTTCAAAATATTGTAACAAATTATCTTAGAAAAATAGATAATAGTAAAAAGGGAAATAAAACTAATGGATGTTAATGTTGCCCTTTTTACAAATGAGCTTCTATTTACTTTGTAGGGCCATAAGTAAGGCAAAAAAAAGTAGATTGGAAAATAAAATGATATAGGTATATATAGGAGGGAGTTAAGAAGAGGTTTTAGAAAAACTTACCACAAAATTCTTGAAATAGATACCCGGAAAGGACCGGTTATGAGCTGGGGTCGAAATCAGACCCCAAGGCACAAAACTGCATGCCTACAGCAAATCTAGGGGGTTTTTTGTAGATCGAAGATTGGGATTAGAGAGGGGACTTAAAGAATTTTGTATAGGAGTTGGTTTTGAGTGATTTGGATAGAAAACAACTTTGTAATAGCTTTGCAAAGTTAGGGTTTATTTTGGCTATTTGAGATTTTGTAAAATAAAATAGGGTTGATGGTTTAGGCAATTTCAGAAGCTTTGCAGCAGATCTACGGTTGAAAATTTGTGGATTTTTGGATATTGTTGTTGTTAATGTGTGCTATGAATTGGAATTGAATCTAATGGTTTAGTTGTACGTAATTGAGGTTTAAGTAGGTCAAGGTCTCAAAATTTAAGTTTTGAGGGTCAGTTAAGGTTTTTAAGTTCTTGAGCAATCTACCAGTTGGATTGGAGTAATTTTTATTTGTGCGGATAATAGACTTGTTTTCCTATATACAACAGTGATTTGAGACTAATTGAATGGTGAAGAAGGGAGAAATTAGCACTAGAAGATCAGCATCAAGGTTGGAGAAGGAGGCCGACCAACACCTGAGAAAATTTTGGGGTTTTTCTTCCATTTGGTAAGTTTGATTTCCTTCAAATTTGTTGTGCTTGTTTTTGACTAAGAGGTTGAAGGATATACAAAGTTTTAAGTAAGATCAACGGTCTAATCAACAGATATTGAGGTTCTAATTTTCCCTAGGATTGATTTGAATTGGTTAGAGTTTGGTTTAAGATTTGTTTAGGATTCGGTTTAGGGTTTGGTTTAGGGTTTAGGGTTTGTTTAGGATTTGTTTAGGGTTTGGTTCAGGGTTTAGGATTTGACTTAGGTTTTGACTAGGATTTGACCAAGGTTTGACTTAGGGTTTGTTTAAGATTTGTTTAGAGTTTGGTTTAGGATTTAGAGTTTGACTTAGGATTTGACTTAGGTTTTGACTAGGATTTGACCAGGGTTTGACTTAGGGTTTGTTTAAGGTTTGTTTAGGATTTGGTTTAGGGTTTAGGATTTGACTTAGGATTTGACTTAGGTTTTGACTAGGGTTTGATCAAGGTTTGACTTAGGATTTGATTTAGGGTTTGATTTAGGATTTGACTTAGGATTTGATTTAGGGTTTGATTTAGGATTTGACTAGGGTTTGACCAAGTTTTGACTTAGGATTTGACTTAGGATTTGACTTAGGTTTTGACTAGGGTTTGACTCAGGATTTGACCAGGGTTTGACTTAGGATTTGATTTAGGTTTTGACTAGGATTTGACCTAGGGTTTGAATAAGATATGACTTAGGATTTTAAGATTCTATTTTTAGTATTTTCTAAATTTAATATTTTATATATTATTTTCTATTATGATTAATGTATGATTCATTTATTCTTCTTTTGTAATTGCTTTAAGATTGAATCAAGGTTTGATTAATATTGTTAAGATTTAATAGAAGTTGTGTAGGATTCTATTAGAGTTGTTAGGATCTTATTGTTGTGTATTTCCTTTTTGTCTTCCACAGCCAGGTGCCCGGAGCATTCTCGAGCAGAATAGCATGTATTATGACAACACCCACATGGGCAACCAAATCCTATTGGATAGGCCTTATTCACCCCATGCTCTTCTTTCTTACCTCTCACAAGGTCCATTCTACTTCAAAAGACAACAAAAAAGATAAAATAATCTTTACCTTTCTTCTAATTATAAAAGAGTCTATTCTAGGATATAAGTAAGGTAGGAACAAAACAAATAGCCATCTTAATTGACTAGCTAAGTGGCTATAATAAATCCTCTCCTTATAATATCTTCTAAAATAACCTCTAGCATTCACACATGTAATAATAATAAATATAAGATATATAATATTTTTACACACTGCATGTAAATACAGTATGACACTGATGCAAGCTTTAGTATTAAATTATATTGTGTTAAATGTTGTTCCAAACTTTTTTGACTTAATACAATTTAACATATTTTAATACATTTGTACATCACCTTGGTTATCACTGGTGACGCTCTTCTCTTCTAGGGAAGTTACAAAGTTATAGTAGACTAAACTAAAAAAAAGAGCAATAATGTGAAAGCTAAATAGCTAATGTGTACCTCCTAGTATGGTAGTCAAAAGAATGCTGACTTTTGTTTCACACCATTGTTGGGTAGAGAGAATTCGCCTTGAGAAAACGCCCGGTTTTTAGCTGCTACTAGAACTAGCAGGGAACATGAAAGGAAGCCGTGCAAGTATCTTCTATACTTGCACAATATTTGTTTAAGCTTTCAAATTATACTTGTATTATATTTGTACAAGATTTGTATAATTATAAAATATAAATCCTTGAATAATACTTGTATAAATACTTGTACAAACACTTATATAAAATAGTATATAATCTTTGATATAATACTTGTATAAATACTTATATAAATATTATGTATAATATTTATAGAATATTTATATAAATACTTGATATAAATATAAGTATATATATTTGTGTAAAAGATATAAGCAAAATGTGTATATATTCAAGTATACCTCAAAATACAACTGCATATGAGAAATACAAGTTATACAACAAGCTGAAACTAAATAAATCACTAAAAATTCATCCAAAGGTCAAATCAAGTGTACTTATAGCCTATAATACGCCAATAATCCATTGTAAAACATATCAAAATTTCACAAATATTTGACTTACCATTTAATAGTTATGACTAAAAGAAATAGAAACTAATACTTCCTAGTAAATGCAAAGGCAGTAAAGCTCCTCTTCACTTGAGCCTTTGTTGTGATTACTTCGCTTCTCCAATTTGGGCATGCAATAGCTTTTTAGAAAGCTCACTCCATCATCTGACTTATCTTAAAATTTTGCTTGCTCGCCTTATAAACTGCAGATTTTATAGCTAGTTGATTCTACTCTTCAAACCCTAGCAACAATTTGCCCTCTTGATACTTCACAGCTTTTAAAACTTTTATAAAAGCTCTAAATGTATTGATTTTTGTTTACATAGAAAGCTTGTATAAGCTACTATAAACATCTAAAATATCAAAAAGATTGAAGAGATTTTCCGACTTGGGTGGTTGAACAAAATCTCTACCCTTCTTCATCAGGTGGTAGCAAATCCTTTCCCACTCTCACAACTTTTCTTCTCCAACTCCAAATGCTACAAGAGATGTCTTGATAAAAATCAAGCACAATTTTCCACACTCTCTATGAATTTCATTAAGAAAGGCTTGAAATCAAACTTACAGTAGCAGATCAAAGATTTTGCCATCACTTTTTGATAGTAGCAGACCTCACTCTACTAAAACAAGTATAATGTTTTGCTCACAACTCCAATATAAGCAAGTGAATAAGTTCTTGAATCCTCACAACTTGGAGAACATACCTACCAATTTTCAATACAAACGCTTCTATCTCCTTAGAGCTATCTCTCTCCAAAATCACTACTTAAAAGCTGCCAAATCCTAGGTCTAGTAAGAGGAATATATCCCCCTATCTTTCCATATCAATCTATGAGACGTCCACATGGGCAACCAAATCCTATTGGATAGGCCCTATTTATCCCATGCTCTTCTTTCTTATCCCTCACAAGATCCATTCTACCTCAAAAGTCAACAAGAAAGATAAAACAACCTTTATTTTTCTTCTAATTATAAAAGAGTCTATTCTAGGATATAAATAAGGTAGGAACAAAACAAATAGCCATCTTAATTCACTAGCTAAGTAGCTATAATAAATCCTCTCCTTATAATATCTTCTAAAATAACCTCTAGCACTCACACATGTAATAACAATAGATACAAGATATATAATATTTTTATACACTGCACGTAAATGCAATATGACATGCATCTTCTAAAAATTGCACATCCTTCGGTATGTGCCAAGTTTAATTCTCTTCATTCCCCATTCCAATCCCTTCATCACCTTCTGATATTTTTTTTTTTTTTTTTTTGATGGAGTTAATATTTCTTCAAGATCATTGGTGTAAAACTTTCCATCCGTTCTTTTAAATGTTTTAATTCTTTTGCTTGCTATTGGGATCCTCAATAAAGGTCCATCCAATTCTCGTAGTGAATAGGTGGCATTGATATACACTTTAATCTCTACATATGGTCCAAACCATCTTCGTGTAAACTTCCTCATTGTGCTATGCTGATGTTCTAATGAACTGTCAAACACCAACACCCAATCACCTTCTTCAATTTTCTTAAACCTCAATCTATGGGTTTTGTCAAATCTCTCTTTATTGCTCAATCTAGCAGCCTTAAGCCTTTCTAATGCTATTTGCATATCTTCAGGCAATCTTCAAAGTTGCTGAATGCAAAGTTCTAATAGCCTTTGTCTTGTAATATCATCTTTCTAAGACAAAAATATCCAAGTTGAAACTGATTCTTCTCCAGGCATAATAGGCTTATGTCCATGCATAAGTTCTATTGGCATATATCTAATGACAATGCTATGGGTAGTTCTATCAGTCCACAATGCAAATGGTAATAGCCTAGGCTAAAGATTAGGCTTCTCTTTACAAGTCTTAACTAAGGCATGAATGATAGGAGGGTGCCCCTTCTCTATTTTGCCATTAGCTTCAGGATTGTAAGCAGTTGTTAACCTTAGCTGTATACCATATCTCTAGAAAAATAATCTTACTTTAGCTGTATCTAATTCACCCCTATCAGCTCTCATTCTTCCAATACTTCCATATCCACTAAAAATATCTTCAAGAATGAATCTGCAAATTCCTTCCATAGTCTTGGTTTGAAGAACTCTTCCTTCAACAAAGTTTAGGAATTCTTCCTTCAACAAAGTTTAGGAATTCTTCCTTCAACAAAGTTTGAATGCTCTTCTCTTGCCAAAATAAGACACTTCATTCTTCAAATTCTAGGTGGTATTGCAACCAAATCAATCATCCATTAGAAATGAATTGAAGGAAGATAAGTGGGATGTAATTCATCCCTGTATCAGGCCTTGAATTGAAGCTGACATACAATATATGAAGCTACAAATTCTTCAACATCTTTATATAAATCCTTCCACCAATATCGTTCTTTAATCTTTGTATAAGTGGCCTAAGCTCCTCTGTGATCAGTCCAAAGCGCATCATGAAATTCTTTAAGTATGAGGATTTTGATTTCAAGATCATCTACTACTCTCAAAGGTAATTCATCAGCTCTCTTTGCCCTCTTCCAAAGAAGTCCATGTCTCAACAGATATCCGTATGATTGATGTCTATTATCTTTGAAAGTCTTATCCATCCACCCCTCTTGCTTCTTCAAAGTGCTCAAATAGAGTGCAATATCTTATAATCTCTCCTTATATAATTTTGTTTTGAATGGCAAGATGTCATTGGTTGAATTTTTTCTATCAACAGCCAATACATATCTTTCTACTAAAAAGTCTTCACTTTCTTCATGAGCCATCATTTCTTCTTCATGAAAATACTTGGCCCTTAATAAAATATCTGCCACAAGGTTCATTTTTTCCAGCAATGTACACCAAAATTAGATTCAATACCTTTCTTCTAAAAAGTCTTTATTTTTCTCATGAACCATCATTTCTTCTTCATGAAAATACTTGGCTCTTCATAATATATTCGCTACAAGATTCATTTTTCTAGCAATGTGTATCAAAATTGGATTTATTGATTTGATATATGCTATCCATCAAAGCATGGCAAATTCTGGTGACGAGCAATTAGCAATCATATCAAGAAAAGATAAACAATCAGTTTCCAATACAACATTTGCTCCAATCAAGTAATTTCTTTCAGCTCTTAAAGCAGTAAGTGCACCCCAAAGCTCTCTTTTTATTTGAAGATATACTCTTTGGCGTTCTGTAAGAATCCTTGCTTCAAAACAAATAGCAAATCTATTTCCCTTCACATCATCCTGGCCAACAGTCCATCCTATGGCTATCGGACTTGTGTCTATTGTTATAATCACCAGTCTTCTGCTCTCATATTCAACTTATTTTAAAACTAGAGGTGACTTTAAAATCCTTTTTAAGTCTTCCATAGCCAAATCTTGCTCTTGTTCCCAAAAAAAACTTGATTCCTTTTCTTAATAATTTGTAAAGGGGTTCTGATATATGAGCAAAATGAGGTATCCATATGTGATAGAAGATTCATGCTCCCAAAAACCTTCTCACTTCAGTGATGTTATTACAAGCTATCATTTTTGCAATGGCATCAACTTTCTCAGGATTAGGCCTTCTTCTATACCATCTACAAAGATGTCCAACTACCACAATTTCTCCAAAACCAAATTTAGACTTGTCAATCAAAAAGATCAAATTTGCTTCTTCAATCTTACCTAAAATCTTATCAATATCTTTAATGTGTGTTCTTACAAATACTCTGCAACTATTATCATCCAAAGTAGACTCTTTATATTCTTCTTTATACCCTTTGATAGGAATGTCATCCACAAAGGGTATAATCTTTTCTAGTACAAACTCTCTCAAGATTTGATTCATTGCATTTTGCATATGTGCCACTGAGTTTGTAGCACCTTGAGGCAATGTGCACATTCAAATCAATCCTAATGGAGTCTTCATGGTCGTCAAGTCTGTGCTTTCGATTGCCAATTGAAATTGATTATAACCAAAGTATAGATCTCCAATGGAATATATGGTATGTCCAGCAAACGCTTCTACTACTTCATCCACAATTGATCTTGATCCTTTGTTCCTAATGGTAACCTCGTTAGCTAGTTGCATATCTTTGATGAATCATAATGCTCAAGACTTCTTAAGAACAGTAAACCAATGATTAGAATATGGAGCCATTGAAGGCTCAAGTATTCCCATGTGTATTTTCTCCTTCAATAAGTCAACCAATTTGAAAAGTAATGCTCTTGGAACTGGTATTGGCTTCAAATCCCATGGCACATATGGTACTGTAAAAATAACCATGGGTGCTATTAAACCTGGTCACACACATCCAATCTCATTTGGTGAAGAGGCAAAGGCCTTTCCATGTTTTGAGAGCATCTCTCGAAATATCTTCTCTTCTTGATCTAACAAAAATTCTCTCCCTCAAATCTTCAAGTTTGCTGATGTTTCTTTAGTAAACTTGTGCCCAATCTTCCTAGCTTCTCTTAAACTTGGCTCCTTCTCTGCTTGTTTGACATGTTCATTAATATCCAACGGAAGTTGAGCTGCTATAGGCTTAACCTTTTTAGCCACTGTTTTATATTTTGTATTTACTATGGCCTCAAGATTCAACTTATAACTTTGGCATAAATCCTTGCTCTCCATTGCATCTATTATTTCTTGATACAATGCTCTTGAGTGAATTTCAACCATAATACTTGTACCATTATTTTTTTCTTCTTCAATTTGTAAGTTGTATAAAATTTGTAGTATATCATCTCCAATGCCTTTCTCCTCATATACTCTAGAAATATACTCATCATTCAAAAGAGCCTTTATTTTTTTTAGATTTTTTTCCATCTTTTTAATGATCTTCTTATTTATAGGGTCCAGATCTTTCACATGCGTAAAACTCACAAACCCACACTTAGTCATTCCAACAAATCCACTTTCAATGCCATGTATATTAAGGAGCTCAAAAGTATTTGGTCCTTCTGTCCCCGTAGATCTCCATTCTCCATGAGTGCAATTCAGAAATCCAAAAAGTGTAAAGAATTGGACAGAGGCCCATCCCTAAGACAAACTCAATGCCTCTCATGTTCAAACTTCACTGTCAAGAATTGTACAGATTTCTTGCCATCACAGCTCCAAATTCGTGTAAAATGAGATCCGTCATCCAACACCTTGGTTTCCATTCTTGATGTAGTGATGTAAGATTGTCCTAATATCACAAAATAAGCACTATTATTTTGAACAAATTTTTTTTGTTCTACTTCTATATCTCCAATCTTTGTTGCAATTGCTAGACAATCTCTAAATAATTGTGTTTGCCCACAATTTGCAGCCCTCATAACCCATCCATGATTAGTATCAATTGGCCATTTATTTTTTTCATAAATATTTCAAGACATAATATTTGCCATGGTCCACAAGAGCCAAAACTGATTCATCTAATCCTCCAAGTTTGACCCTTGTCTCTGTGAAAGCTTTAGCCCAAAATGGTTGAATATAATCCATTTCTTTCTTGTCTTCTCTATCAATTCCACGCACAATTGCACAATCAAAGGTCCTCACTTCTATCTCAGTATTTCTTCCATGTGCTGCCACAGATACTATTCCATCTACTGCTTTTTTTTTTTGTTCTTGAGTTTGTAAGGCTTAGACCTTTTTGTCATAGCCTTTCATCCCCTCTTTATTATTTTCCACCATCTTCTTATATTCCACAAAACTTTTATCTTTGGTTAAATCACTCTTGTTGCTGACTGCATAGATTTGTGCAAACATTTGTAAGATCATATCTTCCTCTTCATTAGTCAAATAGTCATTTTGTTCTTTAACCATTTGACCATTACTAGCCTTTTCTTCCATAGCTATTGGATCACACATCAAAGAAAATACTTGTCCAATTTCAAACTCCTCATCTTTGATCATATGCATGTCCAGAGCCTTCATCATGACTGTTTCAATTGTCATTTGTCTCTTCCTCTTAATGACATCAATGATGAATTCATGAAAATCTTTTTTAGCAATGCCAAGAGCCTCTCTCAATATAAATTCAATCTTGGCATCCAAGATTCTTTCTTCCAACACCCCCTTCATGTCAATGGAAGTTTCAATGTCAAATTGAAGCTTATAGGCAGATCCCTTATCTTTTTCTTTAGAATCAGCTTTTTTTTCTTTTTCCTTGGCATTGTTTGTCCTCTCCTCCCATTTTTCCTTTAGAAGTGGCCCTTCTCCTGGATGATCATAGACAAAGGACCTCCCAGGTCTTTGCCATATATGAGCAGTAGGACCTTCTATCTTTTCACGTTTTTTGAGCTCGTGGGATTTTCTCTTAGATACTGGCTCCTCTACATCATCATTCTCAAAGAATCGTCCTTCCTTCTCTTCAACAAAGACATTGTAATCTTTACTATTGTCTTGAACTTGACCTAAAAAGACTTTGATGCTAGCTGTTTCAACAGGGTCATTCCAACCAATGACATTTCGAATGGCTTGAGCCCCTTTGCGCGAAGTTTCAACAGATGGAGCTTCTAAAGTCTTAATTGTATGTTACTCCATTCCTATATGGAATGCCTCAGTACCTTATCCATGTAAACAATTAGATCTTTCCATCTTCTCTTCCATAAGCTTTTTCATCCCTTCCTTGCCAAAGTTGGTACTCAAAGGCAAGTTAGTAGATGGATCATGAATCTTACTATCTTTGAAGACAATAATACGTGCTTTATTAGCTTCATTATATGATTTACAACTTCAAAGATTGTGACTGTCCTCTTCATCATAATAAACGCATCTCCTTATAAATGATCTTGCACCTTCAGATGATTGAGGATCTCAAGACTTTTTCAATTCACTCATTTCCACCTTCAAATCCCTAATACCCTTTATAAGCTCATCTAAAGTTTTTTCATCAACTCTCTTGACAATCTTAGGAGATATTATTGAAGAGGTTGGAGCAAATGATACCTTGGAAGTTTTTGTAGCAGGCTTTGGTGCTACATCCATCTGAGTTGTCACACTTCTAGATTTCATTCTCCGTTGCTTTGCCACAAGAGCGACTGCTTCGTCCACTCTCTTCCAATCATACGTAAAATCTCCTTTGGTAGTTCGATCACCTAAAAGCAAAAGGAGTCTATCTTCCAAAGCATCATCTGCTATTTGCAAGAATAACTTAATCTTTCTGGTATCAAAAAGATGCTTTTTTGCTAAAGACAATTGGTTGTATTTCTTCTCAAAATCTTGCAGCAATTCATTTGGATCCAAAGTATTTCGAGACTGCTATTCAATCCAATCAATAAAAGACCTCTTGGTCATCCTTTCTGAGTCTTCTTGAAAGTACTTATCACGTAATCTCTCTTCAAATGTCATCGAAGTAGTTACATTTGCATCCCTTTGAACTTCTTCCACTTTCTCACAAATCTCAAGCACAACACCTAATGTGAAAGTTTGTATCATTTGAGCCTCATGTACCTGTTGCACTTCCATCTCATAAACGTAAACCTTCAAAAATTTCATGATGTCCTTCCCATCAAATCTTCCAATCTTGTCAACAATATCCTTCAAAGCCTTGGTAGCTCCATTGCCTCTAGCTTGAGTTTTATATTAATCCGTAATCACTGCCAAAGCTCCTAGAATGGTATCCATGTTTGATTGGGCTCTAAAGGAAGCCCCTCTAGTATCCTCCATATTACCTTAGCCAAAACTAGTAGTCCCAAAGCATCTCTCAATGGAAGCACCAAATATGTTGGGTAGAGAGAATTCGCCTTGGGAATACGCCGAGTTCCTAGCTGCTACTAGAATTAGCAGGGAACATGAGAGGAAGCCGTGCAAGTATCTTCTATACTTGCACAATATTTGTTCAAGCTTTCAAATTATACTTGTATTATACTTGTACAAGATTTATACAATTATAAAGTATAAATCCTTGAATAATACTTGTATAAATACTTATATAATACTTATACAAAACAAATACTTATACAAACACTTATACAAACACTTATATAAAATAATATATAATCCTTGGTATAATACTTATACAAATATTTATACAAATATTATATATAATACTTATAGAATATTTGTATAAATACTTGATATAAATACAAGTATATATACTTATATAATAAGTATAAGCAAAGTGTGTATATACTCAAGTATACCTCAAAATACAACCGCATATGAAAAATACAAGTTATACAACAAGCTGAAACTAAATAAATCACTAAAAATCCATCAAAGTTCAAATTAAGTATGCTTACAGCCTATAGAAAGCTAATAATCCATTGTAAAACATATCAAAATTTCACAAATAGGTGACTTATCATTTAAAAGTTATAACTAAAAGAAATAGGCACTAAAACTTCCCAGCAAATGCAAAGGTAGTAAAGCTCCTCTTCACTTCAGCCTTCCTTATGATTACTTTCTTTCTCTAAATTGGGCATGCAATAGCTTTTTAGAAAGCTCACTCCATCATCTGACTAGCCTTAAAATTTCGCATGGATGCCTCACAAACTCCAGATTTTATAGCTAGTTGATTCTACTCTTCAAACCCTAGCAACAATTTGCCCTCTTGATACTTCACGGCTTATAAAACTTTTATAAAAGCTCTAAATGTATTGATTTTTATTTCCATAGAAAGCTTATACAAGCTACTATAAACATCTAAAATATCAAAAAGATTGAAGAGATTTTCCGACTTGGGTGGTTGAACAAAATCTTTGCCTCTCTTCATCGGGTGCCAGCAGATCCTTTCCCACTCTCAAGCTCACAACTTTTCCTCTCCAACTCCAAATACTATAAGAGATGTCTTGATAGAAAGCAAGCACAATTTTCCACACTCTCTATGAGTTTCACTAAGAAAGACTTGAAATCAAACTTGCAATAGCAGATCAAAGTTTCTACTGTCACTTTTCGATAGCAGCAGACCTCACTCTACTAAAACAAGCATAACCTTTTGCTCACAACTTCAATATAAGTAAGTGAGTAGATTCTTAAATCTTCACAATTTTGAAGAACATACCTATCAATTTTCATTACAAATGCTTCTATATCCTTAGATCTATCTTTCTCCAAAGTTCACCGTACAAAACTTGCCAAACCCTAGGTCTAGCAAGAAGAGTATATCTCCCTTTCCTTCCATATTAGACTATGACACGCCTACATGGGCAGCCAAATTCTATTGGACAGGCCCTATTCATCCCATGCTCTTCTTTCTTACCTCTCACAAGGTCCATTCTACCTCAAAAGTCAACAAGAAAGCTAAAATAATCTTTATCTTTCTTCTAATTATAAAAGAATCTATTCTAGGATATAAGTAAGGTAGGAATAAAACAAATAGCCATCTTAATTGACTAGCTAAGTGGCTATAATAAATCCTCTTCTTATAATATCTTCTAAAATAACCTCTAGTACTTACACATGTAATAACAATAGATACAAGATATATAATAATTTTATACACTACATGTAAATGTAGTATGATACCGTGCACCTTCATTGGGTCATTAGGTCCATCTGGAATCCTTCCATCTGCTAAATATTGCTGACATGCCTTCACAAACACCTTCATTTGAATTCTAGTAAGTCTTAGTGGTCTAGAGCACATTTCCACCTCTCCATCAAATTGCAAGTCTCGTCGGTAAGGATGATGCATGTGCAACCTACGTCTTGAGTCCACATAAACAACTTTTATATTTTTTGGATCTCGTGCTAACTTAGAAACTATATTAGGTCTACATAATGGACATGCCCTATAACCCTTTGTTTGCTAACTTGAAATTAATCCGTATGCTAGAAAATTTGAAACTGTCCACAAAAGTAATCCACATAACATGAAGTATGCTCCTTCATCCTCCAATACAACATCAAATATAGGTACACCAACCTATAATTGGAACAATTCCTCAAGTAAAGGCTCAAGAAACTTGTCAATATTCTTCTCAGTAGGCAAATCCTTACTAGAAATGAGAATGGCCAAAAAAATAAAAAACTTCTTTGTGATAAGCCATGGAGGCAAGTTGTAAATGGTAATCAAAATTGGCCATGTCAAATGAGTTGAACTTCTCATTGAGAATGGATTTATTCCATCAAGTGAGAGTCCTAAGCGCACATTGCACTGTTCAGATGAGAAGTTTTCATCAATGCTTGAAATATGATTCCAAGTTGGAAAATCCACAATGGATTTTATTTATTGGTTTTCTTCCAAGAGAGTTGCTGTGCCACTCTCTGAATGCCATTTCATTAACTTTGATAATGCTGATGATCCGTACATCTTCAAAATCCTAGGAATCAATGAAAAGTGACGAATCACTTTGGTAGGGTATGTTTTAGATCCAGCCAAGTATATGCTCTTTTCACAAATAAGGCAATCCTCCAAGTTCAAAAGTTCTCTTCTAAATAACACACAACCTTGTGGACATGCATGGATTATGTTATATCCCAATCCAAGCATGCCTATCATTTTTTTGCTTCATAGTGACTACTAGGTAATAAATTTCCTTTTGGCAGCAGCCCTTTGTACAAATAATGAAAGAGTTCATTGGTGAAAGCGTTGCTTACCCCGTATGTATTGCACATGGTCATTAAGACTACCACCAAAGAAACCATGCTTATTGAACTTCTTGGATAAACAGGCTGTGATACATGGTCATACAACTTGTCTAAATTCCTTGCTAAGGGGACATCGCTCTCCTAATTATCATCAAGTGAGTGTCCAAATATCTCTTCGTCACCTATATTTATATCTTGTAATTCTTCAGCCAATTGGATTCCATCTAAAAATTGCTGCCGAATGTGATGATTCTTGTCAAGCCACGCCTCACTTATTAGAGAATCGGAGTGCATATTTAATTTTCCAAGTATGTATGCATCAAAGTCACTGTCTGCTATTACACACCATCTTCCAACTTGAAGATAACCTGCGTCTGGATCACCTCCGATCATGGACCTCATGAGGAAAGGGTCTCATCAATAACTTGTCAAATGCTCTGTAATTGCTAGTATTGACAAGCGTCGACCACCATAGCAGCATTTGTATGGGCAATTCCAACTTGCAATGGAGACTTCACTATGACTTACAACCTCTAATTCTCTCTAGAAAATAAGCTCCTTTCTATTGGTCCATCAAAGCCTCCTTCCTAGATAGACCATGGTAAGGACTTCAACTCATTCACATGTGTTGAAATTTCATAGGAGAATCGAGGTGGGATCAGTTTTAAAATAGTAGCAGTTGTAAATAACAAAAGTATAAAAATTCTCAAAGTTTAGAAATTAACATTAAACATGAAACAACTTCTAACACACATTTATATTAAATTTGACATAACACTATTATAGATAATTACTTTTAACAGTATGCTATGTTAACAATAACATAACAGCATTATAAAAAATAGTTTTTAACACAAATTTTAGTACAATTTTTAACGCAAATGCGTTAAAACTAACATGACTTCACAAAATATATGTGCTAAATCCTAAGTCCTAATTACACTACTTGGTGCAGAATCTCTACTAGGTGCCCACACCTTGCTTCTTTAGATTTCTAGATGAAAGTACTTGAAAAATCATAAGAGACGTAGTCATGGAAGAAATTTCAGAGTACGAGCATCAGAGAAATTAAAATGTTTAAAAAAACCTAGTAGCGATGGCCGTGCAGCTCGAGAAAGAGGACTTTGGAGACAGTGCTCAAAGTCATAATATTCGTAGATTCTTAAGACAGGGCATGGATAAGGACTCAATCCACACTTTGGAACACCACAGGCACTACAAGGAGAGACAAAGAAAAATGCAGTATCCCTTGTGTTACCAGCCACCTTGCGTCGCAACAAAAGATTGAAAAAAATTGTCAAGCAATCTAGCTATGCATACCCCGCTTCCCTGAAGGCAAGCTCCTTTCTTCTACCTTCCCTCACTATTTCTTGCCTTCAATGCATGTGGATCTTACAAATTAATGAAGAAGTACGGCTATTGAAAATCAATATTCACAAATAGGAGACGGATCTAGCAAAAAATAGCAAGCGGTGTCATACTGCATTTACGTGCAGTGTGTAAAAATATTATATATCTTATATCTATTATTATTATATGTGTGAGTATTAAAGGTTATTTTAGAAGATATTATAAGGAGAAGATTTATTTTAGCCACTTAATTAGTGAATTAAGATGGCTATTTGTTTTGTTCCTACCTTACTTATATCTTAGAATAGATTCTTTTATAATTAATAGAAAGGTAAAGATTGTTTTACCTTTCTTGTTGACTTTTGAGATAGAATGGATCTTCTGAGAGATAAAAAAGAAGAGCATGGGGTGAATTGGGCCTGTCCAATAGGATTTGGCTGCCCATGTGGGCGTGTCATAGATTGATATGGAAGGAAATGAGGATATACTCCTGTTGCTGGACCTAGGAATTTGGCAATTTTTAAGCATCAAACTTTGGAGAGAGATAGCTCTGAGGATATAGAAGCGTTTGTAATAAAAATTGAGATATATATTCTTTAAGTTGTGAGGAATCTAGAACCTACTCACTTGCTTGTATTGGAGTTGTGAACAAATAGTTATGCTTGTTTTAGTAGAGTGAGGTTTGCTGCCATTGTAAAGCAATGGTAGAAACTTCGAGCTGCCATTGCAAGTTTGATTTCAATTCTTTCTTTGTGAAATTTGTAAATATTGTGGAAAATTGTACTAGCTTTCTACCAAGTTATCTCTTGTAGCATTTGGAGTTGAAGAGAGAAAGTTGTGAGCTTGAGAGTGGAAAAGGATCTACTGCCATCCGATGAAGAGGGGCAGAGACTTTGTTCAACCACCCAAGTCGGAAAATCTCTTCAACCTTTTTGATAATTTAGGTGATTATAGAAGCTTATGTAAGCTTTCCACAAAAACAAAAATTAATACATTTGGAGCTTCTGTGAAAGACTTATGAGCCGTGAAGTATCAAGTGGACAAATTGTTGCTAGGGTTTGAGGATTAGATTTGACTAGCTATAAAATCTGAAGTTTGAGAGATATACATGCGAAATTTTAAAACAAGTTAGATGATAGAGTGAGCTTCCTAAATAGCTATTGCATGTCTAATTTGGAGAAGAAAAGCAACCACAACAAAGGCTGAAGTGAAGAGGAGCTTTGCTGCCTTTGTATTTGCTGGGAAATTTTAGTACTTATTTCATTTAACCATAACTTTTAAACAATAAGACATCTATTTGTGAAATTTTGATATATTTTAGAATGAATTATTGGCTTTCTATAGGCTATAAGTACACTTGATTTGACCTTTGGATGAATTTTTAGTGATTTAATTAATTTTAGCTTGTTGTATAACTTGGATTCCTCATATGCGGTCGTATTTGAGGTATACTTGAGTATATACATATTTTGTTTATACTTATTATATAAGTATATATACTTATATTTATATAAGTATTTTATAAATATTATACATAATATTTATATAAGTATTTATATAAATATTATACCAAGGATTATACTCTATTTTTATATAAGTATTTTACAAGTATTATACATAATATTTATATAAGTATTTATATAAGTATTATATTCTACTTTTATATAAGTATTTGTATAAGGATTATACTCTATTTTTATATAAAGATTATATTTTACTTTTGTACAAGGATTATATTCTAATATTGTACAAGTATAGAAGATACTTGCACGACTTCTTTTCATGTTCCCTGCTAGTTCTAGTAGCAGCTAGGAATCCAACATTTTTCCAAGGAGAATTCTCTCTATCCAACAGTGGCTATTGATTTTCTGACAACCTAGGGTACAGCTACAGTAGGGGTCCAAGCTCCATGCCTACATTTGGAAGGCTCTTGTTGAATTCTTGTTCAATTGCTTGCTCACATTGTAAGGTATGTGACTTTGTAGGGCCGTAGAGCAATATAAGAATTATTTTCCAAGTGGAACCCAATCTTGGAAAATAATTCTTGCCCGATCTCAAAGCTGGCAAGGAGGAGGCGCAGGAGAATATCCAAATCAAAAACTGGTTTACGGGCACAGGGCACTCTTGAGAGAGGTAGTTGTAGTAAAGCTTTCACACCACACTTAGCTAGAAACTTTACTTCAGTTCACTAGGCAAATTCAAATCACAACCACACCTTTGCGTCACCAACAGATAGATTAAGAAGCCTTAGACACGGGCCTGAGACGGGAAGTGCAGGAGCGATGGCGCACAAGCATAGGATTTCACCACAGCCCCAACCGTCGCAAAGCACTGCATCAAAGAGCCAACGGTATCAATTATAGCCTACAATGGGTTGACAAGGAGATGCAGCTCATTGCAACCAAGCAAAGAAGGACAAAATTCTCACAGCGAGGACGTCTCACAATGTTCAATACAGTGGTTAAAGGAGCATACACCGTAGTCGTTTTCTACAAGGCCGACGTGCTCCTAAAGGCTCCGACGATGCTCGTGGAAGAGGCTTCGATGATGATGGTGGGGGAGGCAGCTCCGAGGGTGTGGATGGCGCTTATCGTGTTTGTGGTTGGAGGTCACTTTTGAGATCGCCGTCGCAGATACATTCATGCCACGATAGAAGATGGTCTCCTATAGACAATTTCAATGTTGATTTAAAAAAAAAAAACTGGTGAGGTTAGATTAAAACGGCACATCCTTAGGGACGATGGAATCACATCTAACAAAGGATCTCCACGCCTTTGTGAGACAGCTAGACCCAACATGCTTACCTGGGTGGCATGGGCAGACAAATGCTACAAAGAAGATTTTATTCCAACAAATTCATCATGAATATGATTTCTATGGAGCTTGCGATGGGTTGTCGAGGACATGGTTGAACAATTAGATGTTGGTAGCTGTGTCCACGATCAAGTACCAGTTCAACAAAAAGATTTGCACCAGCTCACTAAGACCACCTGATATTGACGAACGCATTTGGAAGAAGTTGCAAGAATTGCAAGAGAATCCTATCGTTCTGGAAAAATCAGATCACATGGTGAGCATCACGCTTGGCAGGCCATCTAAAAGGGGCTCATCTTGAAAACAACACACATCTACTGTGTCGGTGTTGGAAAGTTTCTTTAATCCACCTAGCTCTTGGTAAAAATTGCATTTGATTTTTGGAGATTTTTGAAATGTACGTCAAGCTCTAAGAGTTTCTGAGGACTTGTGGTATAGGATTTTTTGTGTGATTTTTTTTTCACAAGCTTTGAGCTCACTCGCACTACTTGTTGCACCAATCTCTCCCTAATTTCAATTCTAATAGTAGTAGTCCATGGTCAAAATCATTGCTGCAAGCATAGTTCAAGGAGGACAGTCATAGTCATGGTGATGATTGACATGGTGATGGTCGTATATGATTTACAACTTCATTAGTTTCGTGTGAACTTTTAGGCAAGGTAGTAATTTAGCTCTTGATTCACGTTTTCCTGTGAGGATTGGATACTTTTTGAGGATTAGATTCTTTTTTTTTGATTTCAGTCAAATTCACAATGATTAATTTTTTTAGCATATGAAGGCATGTTGCTACAATTTTTAGGTCTTCCTAAGACCTAGACCGACTATCTTATCTGTTTTTTTTAATTTAGATTTTTTTTTAATTTTTTTTTTCAATTCTTCTAAGTTGTTTCATTGCCACAAGCTGTGCAGTATGTGGCTTTTCTTTGCTAATGTACACATTACATCATTTTGCTTATTGATATTGTGTCTAATCGGGTTGTTTTTGAAAAAAATTCTATCCGCGTTATCCTAGAATCGTTAAAATTTATAAGTATCTATTAAATTGTTATGTTTTAATGTACTATTTTAATAGAAATATGAAATTTTAACAATTTTTAACATACTTTTTACAGTCATGTTAAACAAAACTATTAAAATTTCATACTTATGTTAAAACAATGCATTAAAACTGGCACATCTTGTTATAAGTGTTATATCCACTATTAGTGAAATTTATCATTTCATTTGTATACAATTAATATTGATGTTATTCTGATTATTGAATTGTTATGCTCCTATGCACAATTTGCTTGTATTTGTGGTAAAAAAATAATTTAAATTATCAACTCTGATTGAAAATTGAAGCTGCTTAGGATTTGATTTTTTTTTGATGCTATGCAATTCTGTTTATCTTGTTGATGTTGTGGCTAGTCTGCTTGTACTATTTTATAGGTTACAAAATTATTTTTTTCCTAACAAGCTTGGTGGGAGGTTTGATGCTTCTCACATTGCATTTGTTGTAATTAGTTCTGTAGCTTAAATAATGTGCTTCTTACATTTGTTGTCAGCTATAAAAAACTTCTTTATAACAAGCCTTTTGCAATTGATATTGATTTTAGAGCATCCGCTTGAGACGGGAGCCAACTGAGTTTGAGATTAGCGAGGAGGTAGGAGCCATAAAACAACAAGAGTGGCAAGCCCGATTATCATGAAAGAGGAAACTTGAGCACGAGGGGGTTGACAAAAGAGATGAGCGATTGGATAGGCTGAAGCAAGCCGAAGAGTTACAACTACGGACATTGGAGGCGATGTAAGCGATGATGAAAGATCTCCACTCAGCACATTTTGGCAGCAATTCATTAGCGGGTGGTGGAAGTAAAGCGGCAAATCCTACTTTAAGAAGTGTAGATGTGATTGGAGAGGCTCTAGCATTGGTTTTGAAGCATGAGGAGAGCGATGATATTGCACCAATGTGTGTCGGTGATGTGACACCAATTGGGTGTAATAAACAGGTATTGCCATCAAACTTGCCTTCAAATTGTCAGGTGTCTACGCCACCTATCATGCCTTTGCAGTATGAGGTGCCTGTGCCATCTCAGGTGATGTTTGTGCCTGAGGTGCCTCGAATGCCTAAGGTCCCTCCAATGCCTCAAGTGCCTCAGATGCTAGAGGTACCATTGCTATCTGAAGCATCAAAGACTCGTGAAGTGTTTGCACTGCCTCAAGTGCAAGTGGCATGTGATGTGCCCCAACATCAAAAGAACTTGTCAATTAATGAGGTGCCTCCGTCACTTCCATTGAGTTCATTTACCATTGGCGATAGAGTGAATCTGTTTGAATCTCCTACCAATAAGAATCCTTACCTTGTAGTTGCAAGGAGGCAAGTGCTCCAAGTCGTGGGAGGAAAAATATATTGCAAGCCCGTTGTCATACTGTATTTACGTGCAATATATAAAAATATGGAAGAAAAGGGGGATATATTCCTCTTGCTAGACCTAGGATTTGGCAAGTTTTGAGTAGTGAACTTTGGAGAGAGATAGCTCCAAGGAGATAGAAGTGTTTGTAATGAAAATTGGTAGGTGTGTTCTTCGAGTTGTGAGGATTTAAGAACCTACTTTTATAAAAGTTTTATGAGCTGTGAAGTATTAAGAGAGCAAATTGTTGCTAGGGTTTGAAGAGTAGAATCAACTAGCTATAAAATCTGGAGTTTGAGAGGTATGCATGCAAAATTTTAGAATAAGTTAGATGATGGAGTGAGCTTTCTAAAAAGCTATTGCATGCCTAATTTGGAGAAGAGAAGTAATCACAACAAAGGCTGAAGTGAAGAGGAGCTTTGTTGCCTTTGCGTTTGTTGGGAAATTTTAGTGTCTATTTCTTTTAGCCATAACTTTTAAACGGTAAGACATCTATTTGTGAAATTTTGATATGTTTTACAATGGATTATTAGCTTTCTATAAGCTATAAGCAAGCTTAATTTGAACTTTGATGGATTTTTAGTGATTTATTTAATTTCAGCTTATTGTATAACTTGTATTCCTTATATGCGGTTGTATTTTGAGATATACTTGAGTATATATGCACTTTGCTTATATTTATTATACAAGTATATATACTTATATTTATATTAAGTATTTATACAAATATTCTATAAGTATTATACATAATATTTGTATAAGTATTTATAGAAGTATTATACTAAGGATTATATATTATTTTATACAAGTATTTATATAAGTATTTATATAAGTATTATATAAGTATTTATATAAGTATTATTCAAGGATTTATACTTTATATTTGTACAAGTCTTATACAAATATAATATAAGTATAATTTGAAAGCTTGAACAAATATTGTGCAAGTATAGAAGATACTTGCACGGCTTCCTCTCATGTTCCCTGCTAGTTCTAGTAGCAGCTAGGAACTCGGTGTTTTCTCAAGGTGAATTCTCTCTATCCAACATCGTGAGTATTGGCAATATCGGTGTGGAGGTCAAGAGTGTAATTTGTGATTTTGAGGTGTTTCCATTTCCTCTGGAGCATGACTTGGAGCCAATCACGAACTTGAAGGATGCTACGGGGCATTTTCTTATCTGGCTTGAATATTTGATTTGTAAATATGACATAAACATGTGTCTTTTTAACTTACATGTTATGTTATTTGATATTTATTTATTTTATTTTATGTTATTTTATATCATATTATGTTATATTATGTTATATTGTGTTACGTTAAGTTATGTTATTTTATGTTATTCTATGTTATATATTACATTAATTTATGTTGTCTTATGTTATATTATTTTATTTTATATTATTTTGTTGATGGAAAAGTGTTACAAATTCTATGTATTTATGATATGTATTTGATATTAGTAGTTGTGCGTAATTAGGACCCTAAACTTATGACCATTTCTACATCAGAGGAGGACGCTGTGGTGGATGAGACTAAAAATCTGGTAAGGCTTCCGCAATGTTTACATCTGATTGATAATTGTTAATTTATACTTCATAAAATTGATGTTAAAACAAGTTTTGTCATAAATATAATTATTGGCAGTAAAGTTGCAAGCTCTTGTTAATTTTGATGTTTAAACATTAGATAGTATCTATTAAATAAGTGCGTTATAATTTCAAATTCAATTAGTTATTTTATTAGAACAATAATTATTATATGTTAAAGTTATGTTAAATATAAATAATTTGATTACCATGTTGAAATAATATTTTAATAAGAATCATTATATTTAATATAATTTTTTAACACAATTTAACATAAATTTTTAACACAATTTAACACGTTGTCGGGTAGAGAGAATTTGCCTTAGAAAAACATCGGGTTCCTAGTTGCTACTAGAACTAGCAGGGAACATGAGAGGAAGCCGTGCAAGTATGTTCTATACTTGCACAATATTTGTTCAAGCTTTCAAGTTATACTTATATTATACTTGTACAAGTCTTGTACAAATATAAAGTATAAATACTTGAAAAATACTTATATAAATACTTGGTATAATACTTATATAAAATAGTGTATAATCCTTGATATAATACTTGTACAAATACTTATACAAATATTATGTATAATACTTATACAAATATTATTTATAATACTTTTAAAATACTTATAAAATACTTGTATAAATACTTGATATAAATACAAGTATATGTATTTGTATAAAAGGTATAAGCAAAGTGTGTATGTATTCAAGTATACCTCAAAATACAACCGCATATGAGGAATACAAGTTATACAACAAGCTGAAACTAAATAAATCACTAAAAATTCATCCAAAAGTCGAATCAAGTGTGATAATAGTCTATGGAAAGACAATAATTCATTGTAAAACATATCAAAATTTCACAAATAGATGACTTACCGTTTAAAAGTTATGACTAAAAGAAGTAGGCAATAAAATTTCCAAGCAAATGCAAAGGCAGCAAAGCTCCTCTTCACTTCAGCCTTCGTTGTGATCACTTCCCTTCTCCAAATTAGACATGCAATAGCTTTTTAGAAAGCTCACTCCATCATCTAACTTTTTCTAAAATTTTACATACATGCCTCTCAAACTGCAGATTTTGTAGCTAGTTGATTCTACTCTTCAAACCCTAGCAACAATTTGCCCTCTTTGACACTTCATGGCTCATAAAACTTTCACCAAAGCTCCAAATGTATTGATTTTTGTTTTTGTGGAAAGCTTACACAAGCTAATATAAGCACCTAAAATATCAAAAAGATTGAAGAGACTGTCCGACTTGGGTGGTTGAACAAAATCTCTGCCCCTCTTCATCAGGTGGCAGCAAACCCTTTCCCACTCTCAAGCTCACAACTTTTGCTCTCCAACTCCAAATGCTACAAGAGATGTCTTGATAGAAAGCTAGCACAATTTTCCACAATCTCTATAAATTTCACTAAGAAAGAGTCGAAATCAAACTTGCGGTAATAGCTCGAACTTTCTGCCCTTCTTCGTCGGATGGCGGCAAACTCTACTCTACTAAAACAAGCATAATTTTTTGCTCACAACTCCAAAACAAGCAAGTGAGTAGGTTCTAAAATTTTCACAACTTGAAGAACACACCCACCAATTTTCATTACCAACGCTTCTATCTCCTTGGAGCTATCTCTCTCCAAAGTTCACCACTCAAAACTGCCTCTCATCCTCGGTCTAGCAAGAGGAGTATATCTCCCTTTCTTTCCATATTAGACTATGAGACGCCCACATGGGCAGCCAAATCCTATTGGATGGGTCTTATTCACCCCATGCTCTTCTTTCTTATCCCTCATAAGGCCCATTCTACCTCAAAAGTCAACAAGAAAGGTAAAACAACCTTTACTTTTCTTCTAATTAGAAAAGAGTCTATTCTAGGATATAAATAAGATAGGAACAAAATAAATAGCCATCTTAATTTACTAATTAAGTGGCTATAATAAATCCTCTCCTTATAATATCTTCTAAAATAATCTCTAACACTCACACATATATTAACAATAGATACAAGATATTTAATATTTTTATACATTGCACGTAATTGCAATATGACAACGTCATCCTTTGCCAGATGAGCATAAATAATGAGGTGGATATCTGACATGGCCACATGAATTAAAAGTCAAAGGTGATGTGGAACACTCGATATGGAAGACACGTCAGCGCGCTAGCGTAGACTTCTCTTTCCACATCATTTGCTATGTTGGAAAGAGCATGGATGAAAAATATTCCACATGGATAATGGAAGATGGAGAGATTAATATGAAGAAACAAAATTTAATATGTTTGTTAAATGGTTATAATAAAACCATTTAGCCCCTCTCAAAGTTAATAATCAAAGTGACATGATATTATTTTTTTGATATTTTAAAATTCTTCTTAAACCATATTAAAAACCATGTTAAACTCCGTCATTTTTAATGCAGCTCTGTTCTAGTGAAGGTGCATAAGTCCCATATGGATTGTGGCATGTTAGATGTAGGTAAGAGGATAAGACTCAGGCCTTGTGGCCCCTCTAGGATACCCATATACACTACTTGTGAGCCTTGGTGAGGTTCAAACTCATGATCTCTGAAGCAAATTATCCTTGCGGTAAAAATTTTCCACTTAACTTTTCTAATATTTATCTTCTATCTTTGGATTATTATAACTTATTCATAATAATTCGGATTCATATGTTTTTTATACCATTCGAAAGATAAAAAAATTATCTACTCAAAAATATAACTATTATTTTTTATTTTTCTTTTTTATTAGATAAAAATATAGCAAATAAACTATGACACAGTTTTGAATTGTGTACTTACTTGATATCCTTACTTCCCTTGTTTTGTAGTTGTAATTCTTGTTGTACTTGCTATTTGCTTCCTTTACTTTTTACCATAAATTACAAGCAATTCTTAAGTGAGGCTGTAAACCAAGTTCATCTACCTTTAATTGCGTTTAGTAGTCAGGTGGATTTACTTCACTTACATGTAGGTAAGGTAGTTCTCAATAGTTATGTTCACATATTTATTTGTATTAATAAATATATATATATATATATATATACATTTTATGCAATTAACCACACAAGTCATCTCACTAAACTCCAAGCAATGGACTTTTACTTCATATTAATTGTCAAAATATTTGATTACTAAATCAGCCCTCATTAAAGGCTAAAACAGCATCCTTAGACCCTTTAATTCTGACTTCACCATGTATGTTCCATTATTACATCTTAAGAGCTTTCCATAGACATAAAATTCATGCAAAACGGTTAAGAATTACAAAAGTTATGAGACCTCGAAGTTCTGTGATATTTATTCATCCATTTTTACATCCAATTCATTAATTTTCATTCATCCTATAACATTCATTCATTTTAAGTTTTTTCATATAAAACCTTCATCTAATATTTAATTTCATCCATCTATCATTGTCATCCTTCTATCATCCCTCCGACCGACCATCATCCATTCATCTACTAGTACATTCATCCAACTTCAACCGCTCTTACAATTTATCTCTAAGAAAAATTAGAATTATGTGTCTAGACTTTGAAAATTTTTAACTAATTCAATTCAACTCATAATTGAACGTGCCATACACCATTGGAAAGCTGATCCAATGTACTACCATGCAAAATATCAAACTTGTATAATAGACTCACCTTGCTCCATTGGCCTTACTCTAGCAGCCACCATTTACAAACTCACCAAAATTTGTAATTAAACTTTGAAAATTGATAAGTCATTCAATTTTTTTCCAAATTCGACAATTAAGATATTTTTATAAATTTATTAAAGTCTTTTATATGGAAAAATTATCAACTTAGCTGTCCTATCTTATCTCAAATCCACAGCCTTGGAATAGCACACATAGGTAGTAGCTGCAGCCCAACTATGCTCTAATCTTTGAAAAATCATATCTCACTCATTTCTCAATCCAATCACACATTTTAAACAGCTTTAGAAAGCCACTAAAAAGATCTATTAGAAAAAATATATGAATCAAAGATATAAACTTATCCCAAGATGCCAAATCAGATCTAGTTGCCACCATCCGAATCCATACCTCAAAATCTTCTTCACCTTTGAAAATTCTTAACTTCTTGTACACAACACCAAATCACAAACAAAAAATGGATATGGAAAGCTAGAAGAGAGATCTATAAGAAAAAAATATTAAATCTTTTATTTAATATTAAAACACAGCCTATTGGCTGATAATAGCCGAGGAGATCTCACACCTCAACTCCAACACAAACAAAACCTTCCCAATTATATTCTAAGAGACTAAAAGAGGGAAAACATAGACAAAATCCCTCACACATTTACACACGTCTCCTCAAAGAGAGAGATTTGAGAGCAAGAAAGAGAGAGAGAGAGTGAAGGAAGAGGAGGGGCGGCCATCCAAAGCCACCCCTTCAAATCCTAGTCGCCAAGCCTCCAAAGTCAAAAGAAGAATCCTAAATGGTCCTCCTTTTGACTTTTTATTCAAATGGCCAACTTTTCTACCACACAAAGGGCTGATCCTCTTTTACCATGTCTCTTTTCATCCTTTCTACTTATTTCTAACTCTAAAAATTATCTACCAATGGTCTCCTTGATTCCCGCTTGGTAATTCTTCATCTTTTTTTTTTTTTTTTTTTTTTTTCTAGCACAATTTCATAAAAGTTTTTACAAGATTGGCTCTATGGCCTTCTACATACCTATCAACTAATTTTGTAAAAACTCACACAATTCTTTTATATTTTATTAATTCTAACTCTCAATGGTAAAAATCCATATCCTTTAATAAAAATAATTCTAACTCACTAATTCTCTTAAATATTCTTACAAATCCATATTTTTTCTTCTAATATTTAAAATGAAACTATTTCTAATAACATATCTTGTAACTACACCTTTCTAAATTAATATTTGTTTAAATTTAATTTAATTTTTTTTAAAAAAATAAAAATTAGATCAATAAACATGTGAGATATGAAAGTGGACTCTTATAATTGGCGACTATCAGGGGATGAATCCACAATCTCTTGCTCGCTCTTTTCATTTGTTTCATACCATCAAGTGATTAAAATCACTTGATACCAACATGGAAGCATGTATACTATTAAATGATAATGATCTCCATACACATGCGGAGGAAAGTCTTCTCTATATCTGTCTTATAGATAATTCTTGCTTTACTACTAGCTTAATTGTTGATAGCACCGATCTACGTATCCAACAGGAGCTAAACTTGGATTGGTCTAGACCTAAAGATTAGTCTCTTTCCACTTCTCACATCCATAGGTGGATGTCTTGGACCTATGTTGTCACACATATATTGACCCATTTTTCTTTATAAGAAATTTATTCTTGTTACAAGTTTATAAGTTAAATCTTGTATTCTTTGCACCGACTTCTTGAAGTTCATGTAGGAAATGGGTCTCCATTCAACATTTCCAATTGCACAAAATTGTTTGGAAATACTTCATAAATAATGTATGGTCCAAGCCAAACTACATCAAACTTGCTTGGAAAATTTAACTGCCTTGCATTTTGTAACAATACTAATATTTCCAGTTATAATTTGCATTTCTTATGCTTTTTGTCAAACCAAATCTTCCATCGTCATTGAATAGCTTCCACATGCTGTACACTCCTTCTTCGACTCTCATCTAAAGCTTCTAAGGCCAACAATCTATCTCTCAAAGACTGTTTTTCAGTCAACCTTGTTTCTATTGCCACTCTAAATGAGGGAACCTCCAACTCAATGGATAAGATTGCTTCTATACCATAAACCAAGGAAAATGGCATTGCTTGGGTTGTTACCTTAAAGACTGTACAATACGCCCACAATGCGGCAGATAGCTTTGTGTCCCAATCCCTCTTTGAATCTTGTACAATTTTTTGTAATATACTTACTAAGATTTAATTAATTCTCCCAGTTTATCCATTAGTTTGAGGGTGATAGGGTGTAGTTTTTTGATGATCAATCTGAAATCTTTCCGTTAAATCTTGAATCATTTTATTGAAAAAATGTGTTTCCCGATCACTAATTAGGATCTTAGGGCAACCAAACTACGTAATGATACTCTCAAACAAAAAGATAGAAGCATTCTTTGCATCATTTGTTTTGACTGCCTTGGCCTCGGCCCACTTTGTAAGGTATTCAGTGGCTACAATGATATAAGCCATGCCTCAGGAAGAATGAGGATAGATTTTCCCCATATAATTAATGCTCCACTTTTCGAATGGTACTAATGGTAAAGAAATGTGTAGAAGCAACTCCATTCGTAAATCATTTCTAGCAAAGCGTTGGCACGCATCACACCTCTTAACATATGTATGTGCATCTTGAAATAAAGTTGGCCAATAGTACCCTGCCTTTAGCACCTTTTGTCTTCTGAGTTGTTCCAAAAAATACCCTCCGCATGCGCTATCGTGACACACTACTAAGATTTTTGGAATTTCCTCTTTCATAATACATCTTCATAGTATACCATCTATTCTTCTCCTATACAACCTATGTCCTACTACCACGAAGTGTCTGCTATTAATTTTGATCTTCCTTCTTTCTTCTTTGGATAATTCTAAGTGTAACTACTGGGTGGTTAAAAACTCAATGATATCGGCATACTAAGTAGGCTTTGCTATTACTACAAAAAGGTTCTCATCTACAAGTCCATCATCAATTTGGTTGGTTTTGATATTTCCCGGCAACCTAGATAAGTAATCTGCTTGCTTGTGAGCTCAGCCTAGTTTGTATTCCACTGTATAATCAAATTCTTATAATAATAATATCCACCTTGCTTACCTTCCATTCAATTCTGGTTTATTAACCAAATATTTAATTGCCATGTGGTCCACAAAAAATACTACCTTGTTGCTTAATAAATAATGTTGATATTTTTTGACTGAAAATACCATAGCTAAACATTCTCTTTTAGTTGTTGAATAATTTTTCTTGGAAACTATTAGGATTATTGCTATATTAAGTTAATACTTGCATATGCTAAAGGATAATCTCCGCCCTTTTCATTTTCTTCAATCTTCTGGCAAAGAACACTACCTACTGCCATCGCACCTGCATTATAATATACATGGAAAGATAGGTTCCATTGTAGAGGTCTTAGTACTGGATACAAACTTAGTTTGATCTTCAATATGTCTAATGCCCTTTGATAATCATCAGTCTAAATGAACTTGGTGTTCTTTTATTGTAGTGAAGTTATAGGTAGTGTAATTGTTGCATAATCTAGAATTAGTTCTCGGTACCATCCTATATGTCCCAACAGCCGTTGCACTTCTTTCACATTATTTGGGACTCTAATGATATTCATAATCTTAATTTTTTATGGTTTGGATTCTCTACCACTTTTATTCACTCTATAGTCTAATAATATACTCCAATGCATAGCTAGATACGTCTTCTCTGGGTTTAAGGCCATTTCTACCTTCCTACATCTCTCCAACGCTTCCTTCACCTTTATCAGATGGTCTTCACTTTGTGACTATATATTAAAGTCATTGATGAATACTATTATGGATTTATATACCAAATTTGAGTAACTGTACATCACCAATTGTTAAAAGGTTGTTGGTGCATTATATAATCCAAATGGCATCACATACCATACAAAAGTTTCCCATGGGATCATAAATGCAATCTTATGCCTATCCTCTGCTGCAATAGATATTTGATTATATCTTGAGTAACTATCCATGAAAGTATAACGCTCATGTCCCGCTACTTCTTCTAAGATGCTAGTTATGAAGGATAAAGGAAAGTGGTCTTTCTGAGTCCTTGCATTTAATTTTTGATAATCCACACATGCACGGAGTCGTATGACTTGGTCTTCTATCTGGGAATACACTGGGTACTTGGCTGTAGAGAATTTACTTGAAATTTGATGGCAAAAATTCAATAAGTAATTTGTCTTCAATAAAAAGGACAAATAATACAACAATCTCACAAAAGAGAAGTTATATATATAAACCCTCTTGTATTCAAGTAAGTTTGTACAAAAAGGGTTCAAATTTTCTTTAAAAATCCTTCACAACTTTATTCATCCGCAAGGACTTATTTCTTGCTGATGTTTAGAATCCAATAACTCTTGATCCAACTATTCAGTTTCTATAAAATTTACTTCAAAGTGTAGATGATCTTCTTAAGTTTCACCACAAGAAAGAATCAACCATAAATTCATTTTTGATTGTTTGATATCTCAAAACCCCTAGCAGGTGCTTAAAATTCTAGCTCAGAGACACCCGAGCACTATTTTCCTTATATCTCACAAATTCAAAATCCTAATGCCACAAAATTTTCGCACATAGTTTTATGACATAAAAATATATACTCCTTAAAATTTTGAGCCAAAAATCTATCAAAATGCATAAGATGTAGATCAAAATGTAACTACTATGTAAGCAGGTCACTTACTGCCCTTAAGTCTATAAGCACCGACTTCAACTCCTAGTATCTCCTTCATCTTACCTTGGATTTTATCCAATTATACATAAAAAGTGTAGTCAAAGAAGTGCTCTCTCCAACCCCAATCACCAATCCTTGATTGCTTTCTGTATGTGTGAGTTATATCCAAAAGAGTGACAGTAGGTCCAAAATCGACATCTTAACTTTGGGCGCCTACAACTTCTTCATAAAAAGTGCAAATCACACAAAATTTGCACCTAAACCAGATCCAAAAACCTAAACCTTATGATCCTAGCCTCTGATGTTTGACTCCTTTCGAAAAACAAACC
>JAWRVF010001436.1:0-69617 GCA_036785485.1 Physcomitrellopsis africana | reverse complement strand
ATTTGTTTATACTTCAAAATTTTGGCAATTAGTATATGATATCAATTGTGGTGAAGATGCATTGATAAGTCAATTTTATTGGAAATTATGAGACAATATAAAGGATCTATTGTTATTTATGTCTAATCCTCAAACTCTTAATGAAGCCATTAGTCAAGTGATAAAATACAATAATTGATTATTTCAACGTCAATAAGACAAATGTTCTTTGGATATACCATGGCTATATACTAATTATTTAGCAACTTCTATATCATCTAATTTTAGGATTCATTTAGAGATAAAAGATATATAAATTAATATAATTTGTTTTGAATCTCTTTTTGAACAAGAAAAGAAATGACAAAAGAACCAAGATTTGTACTTATTTTGAGAAAAGATTGGCCATGAGGTTGAAAATTGTCCAAAGAAACATCAATGTACATATTAAATGAGAACTAAAGCCATATCAATAAATAAATTGCTAAAAAATAAAAGCATTTAGCTATAATATGGACCCTTATCATATTGTAGTTTGATTATTATATAAAAATAATATATATATATATATATAAAAGATCTACTCTAATAATTATTTAGATAATATATATAGATAGAAGTAGATAAAAGTAGATTAATTTGATAATATCTTATAAAGAAGCTTATTAAAAGCTTTATAGATACAATTTCATCTTTATATATATTTATAGGTGATTGGTAGATTAGAAACGTGGCTAATAAGTTAGCCACATATTGCATATATTGATAGCTTGTTCCACAAGCTAATTATGTGACATACATATAGAAAATTATTAGGGATATACACTTCAAAAGCTCATAGAACCTTCTAAAATATTCTAAAAACTTTCAAGTTAATAGAAGTTACTTAAGAAGCTTTTTAATTAGTAGAAGTAGCTCAAAAAGCTTCTTAATTAATAGAAGTAGCTCAAAAAGCTTCTTAATTAATAGAAGTAGCTCAAGAAGCTTCGGAGTTAGTTAAACAAGCTTGAAAAGCTTTTAAGTTGGTAGAAGCTGCTGAAGAAGTTTTCTAAATAGGAATATATATAAAAATCAAGGTTGAAGAGTTCTTCAGTCTCAATAATTCATCTTTTGAAATTTTTGCTCACCTTTTTTGGTATTGTTTGTGTATTCATCTAGATAATTTAAGTTCTTGTCAAAATCTTCCTGAAATCTTTTCTAGTTCAAATCTCTTATTTTATATTTTCGTATTCTTGACAGTTTGTCAAAACTGAATAAGTATTACCATAGTTTGCTCTTTTTTTGAAAAAAGTCACCAATTTTAAGCAACTTTGAAGTTTTTATGGAAGCATTTGGACAACATGACAAGGCTTATTGGACAATAGCTAAGATCAAAGCATTATAAGAAGATATACATTTTATATAAATTTATGCATTTAATTTTAAATAACTAGCATATAATATGAATTGGAATGAATAAGCTTTTATGAGGTAATTCTATTGAAAATTAAAAGACAATATAAAGGATTTATTATTATTGCTTCTAGATCCACAATTGCTCAATGAAGTCATCAACTAAGTCATGAAATGTGATAATCGACTATTCCAATATTATCAAGATTAACATTCATCAGTTTTAGTAAGACAACATGCAATCTAATAATTAGAATCAAAATCCTATTTTCTACAAAAATAATTAAAAAGACATGAGATTTCTTTCTCATGCTTCTTCTACCTACTAAGTATTATTATAGGTTTTTAATGAGTAATACATGTGGTTAGAAGGCCAATATAGACATTGGTTTCAATAACTAACTCTTAATACTTAGTAATAAGTAAAAATACTAAACCAACTAAAATAATTGCTTCCAAGACTTACTAAGACTCTATTTTTGTAACTTTTCTTTTAATAAGACTTTCATATTTATAAATAATTTTTAATTCTAATAAATACTTAAATAGTCAAAAAGACTCTCTAACCATTATATTTATATAACTAAATGATTTAAGACTATATTTTTAATCAATATACCAATTAAAATCCATTGGTGGGACTCACAATATGTGGTTGTATTTTGAGGTGTACTTGAGTATATTTAAACTTTGTTTTTATGTTTAATATAAATATTTATATTTGTATTTATATTAAATATTTATATAATTATTTTATAAGTATTATATAAAGTATTTGTATAAATATTTGTACGAGTATTATACAAAGGATTTATACTTTATATTTGTATAAATTTTATACAAAAGATTATATTTTATATTTATATAAATATTATATAAAAGATTATATTTTATTTTTATATAAATATTATATAAAGGATTATATTTTATATTTATATAAGTTTTATATAAATATAATATAAATATAATATAATTATAATATAAAAACTTAAATAAATATTGTGCAAGTATATAAGATATTTATATGGCTTCCTTCCATATTCCTTGCTAATTCTTGTAGTAGCTACGAACTTGGTATTTTCTCAAGGCGAATTCTCTCTATCTGACGAGGATAGAAGCAAATTAGTCACTTTATCAAACCTCCAAGCAATGAAAGAAGAAGACTCAGGAGATTTATTTGCCCCATAAGATTTGAATGCACCAATGCAATTTTCACAACCTTTAATTGAGCAAAGTGATGAGAATACATTTTAGCGCCAAGTACAATCTTGGTTGGAGGTATTAGGAGCAAGATCCAACCATGCAAGTCTTGATTTCATTGCTCAAGCTTTACTGATATTGCTTGAACTTAGAAATGTGAATCCTTTTAGTCTTGAGATCTTATTTGGAGGATGTTTTGAAGGTTGTAATATAGATCAGATCCTTAGATGGGATATTTCAATAACAAAGGTATTAACTCAAGGCTATAGGCATTTTTTTTGAGGACCAGTAGAAATTATTGGCCAAAAACAAAGAAAAAAATATATAACCTCACTAGTATAATCTATTCTTGATTTCTTATATATGTAATAAGATTGAGCTCCTCTTGAAATTCATTGCTAGAAAAGAGGGTGATATTAGGGACATATATTTTGGAGGTTCACAGAACCTTTTAGAACATTCTAAAAACATCTCGAGTTAGTGAAAGTTGGTTGAAAAGCTTCTTGGTTGGTGAAATTTGGTTGAGAAGTTTCCTAGTTAGTGGAAAGAACTCAAGAAGCTTCTCAATTAGTGTTAGGAGCTCAAGAGGTTTTCCAATTAGTGGAAGGAACTCAAGAAGCTTTCCAATTGATAGAAGCTACTTGAGAAGCTTCTTAGTTTGATGGTAGCTGCTCAAGAGTATATATAGGGGTCGAGGCTGAAGAGTTCTTTAGTCTCAACAATGCATCTATTGGAGTTCTAACTCATCTTTCTTGGTGTTGTTTATATACTCATTTATTAATTTAAGTTCTTATTGGTTTTTTTTTGGAAACCTTCTCCTAATTCAAGATTCTTATTTTATATTCTTGTGTCTTTGATACCTTCATACCAAATGATAATTCTAAGCAATATGCTACTAGATTAATTTAATTTTAGATAGAAAAAGGTCCCAACCTTTGATAGTCCAACTTATTACATGGCCGCTTAGTCTTAATATTCTGTCAAAGAAGCCATTCTTTATTCCTAATATAAAAAGCAGGTGGTTGATTTCTAAATATATCTATAGATATTTTGTTAATATCTTGAGCTACTTGTAATTGAAGCTTCAAGGTTGTTTGGTGTTGAGATAGCTACTTTGCAAATCTTTCAACCACTGGATTATTCTTCTTTGGCATACTCTATAGATCAAGTTGCAAATGATATCCATAGTTAAAATAAAACGATGTTTGCTAAGTTGAAATATGAACAGTATTATTTTATATAAATTTTACAAATAGTAGATGTAAGATCCAATCATCTTGTTAATAATTAATGCTACATTATAAATACTCCTCCAAAACTTGGTTAATTTATTTTATTTGGCCATCAATTTGAAAATAGAAAGCCAAAGAAAGTTTAATATCTATCTTCAATATTTTAAAAAGATATTTCTAGAACTTAGATTTGAATTGAGATCCTTGATTAGATATTATATCATGTGATAGGCCATGATATCAATATATATTGTCAAGAAAAAACCTTGCTATTTCTTTACCAAATACAATCTTTTTATAAAGAATAAAATAAGTTATTTTTGTAAGCCAATCAACCACTATAAAGATGTTATCTAATGAATTAGAAGGCAATAGATCTATAATAAAATCCATCAAGATAGAGGACCATGGCTATCTTGGAATAGGCAAAAGTTGCTAGAGTCCATAAGGACGATGTCAAGGATTTTTGGACCGTAAACAGATGTCTTTCAAGGTCTTTCACTGCCTTTTACATTTGAGGCCATCAAAAATCTTGAGAAATAAGTTCCAAGGTCTTATTAAATCCAAAATATTCCTTAGTTGGAAAGTCATGGTGAGCTTGAAGAACGCGCAATCATATTGTCCTTTTTGGAATATACAAACGTTCTATAAAATATAGAAGGTCTTCTTCAAATTTGAATTTATCAACATTTTTTTTCATGTGATACTTGATACCAATTGCTAAAATATCATTAGTAGTTGCAGCACGTATCTCATTGATAAAACTAATACCAATTAGCATTGATGAAATGGTGGCACTAAGGCAAAATTGCTCCAGTTTCAATAGAGTTGTATATTGTTGATCAAACGCTATCTCTCCTATTCTTCACACAAGATATAATTTCTTTGATAGAGCATCAAATAATCTTTGTTGCTTCTCAAGGCAATAAGTCATAATAAAGTTAAATTGAGATAGTAACATATTTCATTGAATTTAATAGCGGTTAAGAATCCGAGCTGATATAAAAAAATTTAAGTTCTTATAATCTATATACAATCACAAGATACATTGTTCCTTCAAGAAAATGATGCCATTCTTAAAAAGAATCCATAGTAGCAAGAAGTTCCTTGTTATGGATTTCATAATTAATTTTGGCAATAAAATTTTTTTAAAATAAAATATAATAAGATGGAATTTGTTGTTTATATCCATTTATAAAATACAGCCCTTAATGCAAAATCTAAAGCATCAGTCTCTAGATAGAATGCCTTTATAAAGTTTAGATATATCAATATTGAGGTTGTAGTAAATTTTTTCTTGAGATCTTGAAATGCCTTCTCCACTTGAGGCCCCCATTCTAATTTGTCCTTACATATCAATCAAATAAGAAGGGCAGTAACTTAAAAGTAATTTTTGATGAAGATCTGATAGAAGTTAGCAAATCCATAAAAACATTGTACGTCTTTTACAGTTTTTGAAATGGCCCATTGTATAATTATCTCTACCTTCTTGAGATCCATCATTAAATCCTTAGTAGATATAATATATTCTAAAAATTCCATCTTAGATTGATGAAATACAAATTTCTTTGATTTGGCATACAAACTTGTATCTAGTAGCTTTTGTAATACCAACTTAACACGCTTCTTATTGTCATATTGTAATTATTTATAATATATAAAATTTAGTCAAAATATATAATATGTTCATAGATTCTAATATATATTAAAATGGTTAGAAAAGCAGATTAAAGCGAATTGGTATAAGAAACTTTATTTTAGATTTTTATTTAATTTGATTATAGTATTTAAAGTGTATAGAATCTAAATATTTAGTATAAAGTCTTAAGAAAAGATTAGAATCCAAAGATAAAAAAATCAAAATACTAAGAGGCTTATATAAAAGAATGAAGACAAATTGTGGATGAATGAAGGAATGAGGTGAAGTTCTTCATTCCTATTGATCAATGGTCATGCCTAATAGGCTTTGAGGAGGCTATCTATGAGGAGAATAAGGATTTTGGAAACTTTAAAGAAAGAATTTAAAATTCAAAGACTAGGATTAGAAAACTTATTTTTTATATTATAATTTTGATATAAAAATTGAGAGATTTGAAGTTTTATGAGGGAGGAGTAGGCGCTTGAAGTTAAGGTATATAAATTGTACCTACTATCACTCTTTTAAATATACAAAGACTTGTATGAAAGCTTTTGGAGATCGAGAGGTACAATTAGAGAGGTGATTTTAAGATCTATATTTGATATAAAAGAATTATTATATTTGGAATACTAAAAAAGAAGATATTAGGAATCAAAGACAATAGATTGAATTCCAAGGCAATAAATAGGTTATTTTATTAATAGTGATGGATTTTATCATATCTTGAGCTTTTAGTCAAATTTTTGTCTAAATATTTCTAAAAAGATAAATCTTTGTGTTAAAAAGCTATACATCAAAATTTCATAGTATTTGAACATTTAGTTTGTGAGATATAAAGAATTTAGTATACAGATGTTTGTAAATAAGGATTTGAAGCTACTGTTAGGATTTTGGCGATATCTAAAGATCAGTAGCAAATTAACAATTGAAATTTATTATACTAGTTGTTAAGAATACATTAGTACTTTTTATAAATTTTGAGTGGATTTGAATAGTTGGATTAAAAGTTATGGATTATTGAAGTTTGAAAAAAATTTCGTCCCTATGGAGGAATGAAGGTTTTAGAATATTTGTTATATTTTGAATGTTTTGAAAAAATAAGACTTATGTATTGGGTGTAATAGCCCTATGAAGAAGGCTTTTATATAAATTTGAAGCTTTTTTTATTTTGAATCTTAGTTGAATAATAAGTAGCAACTAGAAGCCCAATGCTTTCTTTGATGTAAATTCTCTCTTTCATAATAACGTGTTCATCTAGATTTTTTGAATAGATCAAGATATCAAGATAGATCACTACAAATTTGTCCAAATAATCTTAAAAGATGTCATTCATCAAATGTTAAAAGATAGCAGGTGCATTTGTTAGTCCAAAGGATATGACATTATATTCAAAATATCCATATCTTGTCTGAAATGTGGTCTTTCATTCATCTCCTTCGTTAATCTGTACCAAATTGTATGCTCTACAAAAATCTATTTTAGTATAGATCTCGGCTTGGCCGAGTTGTTCCAAGCGTCTTGAAATTAATGGTAGTGGATAAAAATTCTTTATTATTATTTTATTGAATTTTCAATAATTAATGTACATACGCAAGGAACCATCTTTCTTCTTCACAAAAAATATAGATGCATCTATTACAGACTTTTAATGCTTGATGAAGTTTTTTACAAGATTTTCATCAATATAATCTTTTAATATGAAAAGTCCATTTTGAGAAAGATTATAAATTGGACCAAAAGGTGGTTATATTCCTTCTTGAAGATCATTAGTACAATCGTTGCAAAGAAGGCCACAAGGTTGATTATTAGTACAAATCATTAGTACAATATATTCATTAGTACATATATCATTCTAATAATATATCAACATTCTTTTTCTGAAAAATATCTTGAAATTTGTTATACTGCTCTAGAATACTTATTGATGAAGTCATATCTTCTTTAATTGGAGTGTTATTCTCGTTCGTCTCACTTACTCTATCAATATTGCCTAGAATAAATCTGTAAAGGGAGATTCAAATACAAGAAAAAACTATCCACATTGTGTTAAATTGTTAGGATCACACAACTAATCACCCTCTGAACATTAGAGTCCAATGCACATGTACACGCTTTTAAAAATAATGTCATCTCTTCAAATGGTTCTACTATGTTGTCACTAAAATTTATCCTCCACTAATTCTCCTACTATAATCTTCTGTCTTCTTTCGAGCTCATAACAACAATTGGCAATATTGCATCAATTCTATAGACTGCATACACCTGCTTCTTTCTCCAATCACTCAAAATAATTCCTCACCCAGAACGTCTCTCAAAACAAATCGTTTCTCCAATATTCTCCTTCACCGTTCAACTCTTACAGTCAATACGGTATGACACTCTCATCCACAATCAAACTTCATTGACATATCCAGTCTTCAATCTCCAATTCTCCACAAAGAACTCACGCATCAAACAATTATAATTTCTTATTCATCCACTTATATAAAAAAATTTATTTTATTATTATTCTTCATCATTGACATGGTATAATCCTTCAAAATAGAATCCGGATCCTCTACTACAGCCTAACAAAAGAAAAGAAAGAGGTAGTACCAAGCTTACCCTGGCTCAGGACTATCATATTCTGGCCTCGACTCCCCCGTACCAAATCAATTTATACTTGTCCCATCTATGTTAGCTGCTACACAACCGATGATAATTACTTTTTCTAACTTCCTTGTCCATTCTGCCTTCTAAATTGGCCATTCATTGGCTTCCTGCCTATTCTTAATCCTACAAACTATGTATTGTAAATCCTAAAATTCCTACCCATTCTACATAGTCCCACTCCTAATTGTGCAGCGCCCTCACAAATACAGAATCGGTAAAAAACTTTTGTTATGAAGCTGATTCTTGAGATTGGAATGCTTCTAGATTTGTAAGAGGTTCCTTTGCATCTGGCTCTAATGGCACGTCTTCATCCTCCTCCGATAAATCGACATGGTTATTCTTCAATTGCGCTAATAAATCTTCATTATCCGCTCCCAATTCTCAAATTTGAGCCTCTAATTGTAGAATCCTAGCATCTTTTGCCTCTAATTGGTGCCCTTGTTGCTTCATCTTCTCTTCCAGCTCACTAGTACTCAAAATTGGTGGAACAAATACTTGTGGCCAAATGGCATTAGCCAAGTCGCCTTCCAATTTTTCCACTTCACCCTTTAAGGCACCAATTTCTGCCTACAGCTTATCCGTTCCAATTCTATATTGGTCTCCCAATTCTACCTTTTCATGTTTCAATTTCGTTGCCTTTTCACGTTCTGCTTGTAACTGATACTTCAATGCTTCTCGTTCCAAATCCCATATCCTGCAATTCTCGAGTAATTCTTATTTTTGACCGTTCAAGATTCTTTGAATGCAATCTTTATCATTCGCCCAATTTTTCTTTTCCTCCGCTAACTTCCGCTCCTATACCACTTTAGATTCTGTGTTTGCTCTAATAAGGTGATCCTGTTCCACAATTTGGCGGCTTTTTTTTATTATCTCCTTCCTGCTCGACTCCAATTGTTGTCTTAGGTTTCCTTCCAACTGACTCACGGTAAGCTGCAATTGAGAAATTTGACCCAATATTACTTCCGTGAGGTTCCCTCCCTCCAATATTCCGGTGTTCAAAACTGGAGCCTCAACCACCCTCTCAATCACTGCACAAATTGAAGCCCATCCTAGTGTAGTCTCTAAAATAGCCTCTTGTTCCCGCAATCTACTTGATTCTCCAATTTCGTGTACCACTACCCTTGGACCAACTAGTAAACTCCGCATACCCTATTGCGGCATTGGGAGAAATACACTCTTCTCTGCTGTTGGTTGACTTAACGTATGTGCAATAATGGAGTGCATATAATTAGAGCATAGCAAGGAAGCGAATTTATCCGTTTTCCACTTAGCTCCCATTTCTGCATGGATACGGGTTGCTACAAAGGTTGCCCAATTAAAGACCATGCTTTCAAGTATTCCAATTGCAGCAAACAATAAGCACTTGGACATGTATGTGGTATGCTGGTTCAAGTTTAGCCGCTTCTGAACAAACCACATCTACTCCGCAAGCTCTGGAATAAGTGCCTCTGCCACTTTCTAGCCTTGATTTTTCTCAAAGGACGTCATATCTCCTTTGAAGTAACTTCCCGGTGTCATACTGTAATTACTTACAGTATGTAAAAATTAGTTAAAATATATTATATGTTTATAAATTAAGATATGTGTTAGAATGCTTAATAAAATAAATTAAAGGGATTGATAGAAGAAACTTTATTTTATTTTATTTTACCTATTTAGTTATGGTATTTAAAAATTATAAGATCTAAATATTTAGTATGAAGCCTTGAGAGAAGGTGGGGACTTAAGGATGAAAATTTAAGCTAGTAAGAGGCTAATTGGGAGGGATGAAATCAAGCCATGGTCGGATGAAGGCAAGGAATAGGGAACTTCATCCCTATTGGTCGAATACCATGCCCAATGGGCTTTGAGGAGGCTGCCCGCGACCTTAACAAGGGTTTTCGGCGACTTCAAAAAGGGGAATTTGTAATTTCAGAGGTAGGATTGTAAAGTTTAGAGTTTTGGGTATAGTTTGAGAGGAAATTTTAGGCGATTTGGAGTTAGGGTGAAGAAGTTATACTTGTTCAAAGTTAAATAATGGATTTCATACATATTGTCACTCTTTTGGAATTTTGCGGAGTTGTACGGACGCTTTTGGAGATCGGACGGTGCGGTTGGAAAGGTGATTTCAAGATCTATGTCTATTATGAAGGAATTCTTAAGCTTTGAGTTTAGACGAAGGAAATATGAAGAGTTGAAGACAGCGCATCCAATTCCAAGGCAGTAAGCACATTGTGTTGTTAATAGTTATGCTTTGAGCCATAACTTGAGTTTTCAGACAAAATTTTGGCTCAAACTTCTTGGAGAATGTGAAATTTTGTGTTAAGAAGCTATACATACAAATTTCATGGAATTTGAGCTTATAGTTTGTGAGATATGAAGAAATTTGTATGCAGGTGTATAAAGACAAGGGTTTGAAGCGGCTGTTAGGGTTTTCAAGATATCTCAAGATCCGCAATGAATTTGTAGTTGAAAATTGTTGTAGAGGTTGATAAGAATACATCAATACTTCATGTAAAATTTTACTATGTTTGGACAGTCGGATCAGGAGATATGAGATGTTGAAGTTTCTCTCTACCCCGACACTGGTCTAAAGTCACTGGACACTTTGACGCCTATTGCTAACTCACCTATTGATAAATATAATATCTTTTGTAAGATACTCTCATCAAAACCAATTATTCTTTCTTTTATTCCACTCAAACCATCCTTTGGATCGTAATTTTCTATATACTCTGCAACTAGTTTTACATCATTTGGAGGCAAGTTGTCCGATCCTCACAAAAATCCATACATCTGTGTATTTATAAAATCTCTCTGCCTTTGTAGGGACCAACAGATTTCCAACCTCATTGGCTCCATGTTAGTGACTACCACTAGGAATGACAATTACAAGTTATTCTTACTTTGCACGTTTCGGACATTCTCATCTCTATCTGTAACTCTCTTTGACCTTTCCATCGACATTGTACAGTGCTGACTATGTACTCCTTGCTCGGACTAATCATTACTCTATGACTGCAAAAAACTCTATACTCCAATAAACATACATTTGGACAACCAAGCTCAAAACAGAATGCTAACAAAAACTCTCACTAAGTGCCCTACTCCTAACCTTTTGCTCGGGGTCTAAAACAACAATCTTTAATCTAGTATATTAGATCATCAATTTTGATTTGCCTGACTAATCCATATTAGGATCCAAAATTGACCATCAACCGTCTTTTCTAACCATCATGCACCTTCAATAAATGTAAGCTATCATGAACAGGTACACTTTCTTTCCTCTAGTTTTGAAAAACCCGTCCCGGATTTACGTAAAATAAAGACGTAAATGGTTGTCATTAACTCCGGTGGTAAATTGAATATCCATAAAATCTTCCAATTGATCTAAACTATTAGAAAAGGCTTCAATTACTCAATAAGGTCCATGCCAACGGATTTGGAATTTCCCCGAAAAATTGTGAAAGCGACTATCATAAAGAAGCACTAGATCATTGGACATAAAAGATTTGAAACATAATTTACTATTGTAATAATTTTTACGGTGGCGCTGTCGTGATGAGAGTCTTAGTCTTAAGAAACACTGGGTCTTTTTTGCCTCTAGTTTCTCAAGTGTAAGATGAGATTCATAAAGTTCATAAAATTGAAGAATTTATATAAAAACATACTTTATTAACCCTAACATATTCTGCCTTTAGAAACCTACCCTCAAATTTGCCCATAAATCCTAGGATATCACATGAATTGAATTAAAATTTAAATACAAGGTACTTAAGAGAGTAAGAAAGCAAACCCCAAAAACCTTTTGATTATAGCTCATGTGGTTAGACAGAACCATGTTGTCAAAGTAATCCCTCCATGCTGCCTTTAATTCTGGACCCTCTTTGCTTCATACCTTCATTGCTCTTCATTAAAGAAGACCTAAGTGCTGAAATTTGGTAGGCTTATAGCTTATATCATGTTGTAAACACACTCCAAAAATTGCTCCAAGAGCCTTCTCCAAACTTGAGTTATAGGTTCCATCCTTCTTCTTTAATTTTGCCTTCTAACAACTCTAGATCTGACCACAACTTTCCTCATAACTCCTCGAATATAACTCCAATAGCAATTAGTTTTTTACACAACTTAACAGACTCATATATCTACAAATCCCAACAAATGTTACTCAAAATACTACTCTGATCACAAAGTTATGCTCTCTCAAACTTCACTGATTTGGAGATAGACCCCTGTCACTTTGAAAGAACATAACATTTTATTTATAAGACTAATGAGTATCAAACTTGTACTCATCTCTTCCCTAACTTACATAGATCATGTTTATCAAATTTCACACTCAAATTCGTCTTCTAACTCCCTTTATATTCCAAAAAATCCACACACATGCACTGCCTATACAAACCCTCAACCCTACCTTCACTATATTTCTTTTTTCATTCAAACCAGTAACAATTTCACTCATAACTCTTTGCTCAGAGGTCGTATTAACTTGAGATTTTGATACAAATTAGTTAACTCTATAAGGAACAAAAACCCAACAAATTTCACCACTAAAATCTAAGTGGTTTTCAAGAACCAAGGCCCGAAATTTAGTAACCCTCACTGCCGTAGTCTTAAACACTTGCAAATTTCACGACTCATATCTCCCTTGATACTTAATCAAAAGACATGAAAATTATCTCTATGAATTCTTTATCTTGTCTACTACAAACCTACAAAAACTTGTATCTAAAATCCTCTCCAAGCTTCCTCTATACACAAAAATATATACTGCCTATTAATTAAATCCTATGCCTTCCAAAAAAACTCTCCTCCTTCTTCTTCACGACCCTTCCTTGTCATCTCCCTCTTGGTCTTCTTTATCCTCTTGGTCAAAAAGACCTCTTAGCCCATATCTTTTCCACTTCTTCAACCTTTTTTTTACTAACTTGAATAAATTTCACTTTTCAAGATAAATTTCCATGGTATCTTCTTACTACTAATTTTCTATCAACCTTTCTTCTAATCTTAATCTTTTTATTTTAATACATTTTTTTATGTTTTTCACACTATGTTTTGATTTACAACATGACACCGCTGTGTAGCTTCCATAGTTAAAAGAGCCGTAGCCCTAACTTCATTTAATTTTTCTAATTGTGCTAACCGATGTTGGAGGGATTCCTTGTCATTTAGATGTTCATCCAATGCAATTCCTAAACTCAAAACTTCCAATTTAATTGGTAATATTGCCTCTTGTTCGTACATCAATTGGAATAGTGTGGAACTAATAGTCATTTTATACGCAGTACGATATGCCCACAAGGCTGCAAACAATTTTGTATCCCAGTCCGTTCCCACACCAGTCACTGTTTTAATTAGAATTTTACACAAAATATTGTTGATCCTTTTAGTCTGCCCATTGGCCCGAGGATGATATGGGATTATCTTCCGATGCTTGATCTCATACTTATCTGTCAAAGTCGCAATCGTAGAATTAATAAAATGGGTTCTACTATCACTAATCAATTCTTTGGGACACTCAAATCAAGTGATAATGTTCTCATATAAAAATGTGGCTACGGTATTGGCATTATCAATTTTTGTTGCCATCGCCTCCGCCCATTTTGTCAAATAATCAGTTGCTACCAAAATATATCTTTTTTACCCATTACGCGAGGCTGGTGCGATTGGTCCTACAAAATCAATATCCTATTTCTCAAATGGTGCTTATGCTAAAATTGGTACCAATGTTATGGCTGAAGTTCCTGTAGGTCTACCAATACGCTGACAAGGATCACAACGTCGGACGTATTGGTGTGTATCTGAGAACATTGTTGGCCACCAATATCCAGCCATTAAAGCTTTGCAAAAAGGGCTGTCACCAGCAAAATGTCCTCCACAACTATCCAAATGACATCCTTCCAATATGGTAAGTATTTCACTTTAAAAAATACAATGGCGTAGAATTCCATCTCTCCCTTGCTTGTACAAGGCGTCCCCAATCATCATATATGGCGCACTTTTTAAAATCAAGCATTTCTTAAGTTTCTCACTATATATAGGTGGAAATGTCTGAAAGGTCAAATACTGGATTAATTCACTATATTCTGGGGTGATCATATTGACAGCAAATAATTCCGCATCAGGAAGTGCATCATTGATAGATTCGTTACTGAATATATTGGATAATCGAGATAAATGATCTGCATTGGCATGTTTCTTTCTTGATTTATGTGCCCCAATCTGTAGTAAAAGTAGGCTTCAACTAGTCTTCTTCTGCAATTTTTATTTGATTATAACCCAAAAATCCGTCCAAAAAGGAATAACATTCATGTCCAACTACTGCGTCTAATATACTATTCATAAAAGGTAAAGAAAAATAATCCTTCTTGGTAGCCGTATATAATTTATGAAAGTCTTGACAGATACGGATTTTTCTATTTTTCTTTAACATTATCACAATTGATGAAATCCATTCACTATACGGGATTGGATATATGAAGCCCACGTCTAAAAATTTATCTACTTCCTCCTTAACTATAAGAAAATATTTTAGATTAAGACGGTGTTGTCTTTCACGAACTGGTGTAGCATCTTCCTCTAAAGTAATTTGATGCTCACAAACTTCAGCAGGAATACCTTTTAAATCTGCATATAACTAAGTAAAAGCAAGTTTATGATTTAGAAAGAAATCTTTCCAATTTCTCAGTTCTATACCCATAATACTGGTGTATACTTTGATAATCTGGGATGTTTCATTGGAACCCAAGTTAATAGATTGGCACACAGGTTCTTCATTAATCCCCGGTTTGATTTGCCCATCCTACTCTAAATCCTTCATATGGTCCGGCAAATCAGACTTATCCAATTCTAGTTCCAATGTATCGACTTCATTTATGGTGCGATTATTCATCCAATCTCCGATGACATTGTCAAAATTCATTACATTCTCCTGATATAAAAAATATTCCTCTAGTCTCCCATATTAGTCTAACATGCTTTACTTCGGTATGTGAATTGGGTCCTTATCAATTTGCATCGTATTATTAACTTCGTCATATTATGTCTCAGATTGGCCCTCATCATCAGATGTTGCTTCTGTGTCCATAATTTGAAACTTTCCATGATATTGAACTGGGTACATTTGTAAAACAATCTTGTCATTATCCTCCTCAATAATTAACATTCCACAGTCCCAATCGTTCCTAGCTTTGACTTGATATAGCCATGGCCAATCCAATAATATTGGATATGATAAAGTGGAACTCTGAAATCGGAAAATAATATAATCAATTTCATACGTAATTCTCGCGATTATGATATTAATAATGCATAGAATATCCATTGATTTTATCCTACTATGATCTGTCATTCTCAATACCAATGTCGTGGGTACTAATTGTTTTAAATCCAACTCCTCCATTGTATCAACATTTATTAAGTTCACATTAGAGCCACCATCAACTTGAACTCTAGGAATCAAAACACCATCAATTGATACATCGATAGTTGGTGCTTCCGGATCAAGATTCAAACTAACCTCATGAATTTTTTTATTACAAATTCTATGTTGTATTAATAAGAAATTCAATGTAGAACGACATTCTGGTGCAACTGCTAACAATTGCTTCATTGTAATAGAAGGTTTAATTTTATCCAAATCTTTCATAATATCATATGGTTTCATATTGGCAATGATTTCTAAGGCCCTTTTCTTTTTCATGGATTTTAATTTGATCCCTTGAGATAATTTTCTTACAAAATTTGGAACTAGAACTACTGGATGGACTTTGTCGTACTTCTTGTCCATGAAAGGATCTTTTAATGGATAAAGTGGCTCTTGAAACTTTGAAAAAATTGATACTGGTTTTGATTGAATCAATATCTTGGGCTAAGGACATCCTCAAGTTGCACAGACAAATTGGATCCATTCGTTGGTAATATCTTCGATACTGATGTTAGATTTGGAATACCATTCAATGGATTACATTGGTCCGCAATTGGTACTTTCAATTTTTGAATTGAATCTTTTTCTTTTTGTTGGACCTAAGTAAGTACTGCATGGATGCATTCTACCTGGTTTACTGGAGAATCTTGTGGAACTCGATTATTATCCTCCAACTTATTTTACAGCTAGATATGCTGATTTTGGTTATTAACATTAAATTGAGCATTGCACTGCTTGTAAGTATGTCTAGATTGCTTACAATTTTTACATATTGGAGCATAATCATCACTGGCATTAAGATTGAGACATTCACTAGCATAATGTCCTAGCTGCCTACATCGATAGCATCAAAGTGGTCTTCTTCTTCCTCCATATGGAATATGGGGCATCTCAATTAGTATATATCGGCTAGGCTTGTTCTAAGTTTGATGGATAAAGGATCCCGGCCGACCAATTGATATTGTAGGATGTGAAATTGGATTTTGAATAGGTAGATATTGCGGTTGTCCTTGCTGATTTTGCACAAAACCTTGAGAATTGGGGTCACCTTCTTGGTTATACTTAGAATTATAAAAATTTCTATTTTGTTTCATAAGATGATTCCCATTCCAGCCAAATCTATTTCCTATCTAAACTTGATTAACATCCTATAAAGTTGGTTGAATCATGGTCTGATTTCTTAACTGTTGTTGCTTTCTTAAATTCCAACAATTGGTGGTTACATGCTTACTTCTACAGAATGTACATTCTACAGTCATTTGAGGTGGTGAAGGGCACTCCATTACTAAATGGCCTTGCCCCTTACAATTACTGCACCAAATATTGGGGCGCATATTAGTCGGTTTATGCTTCTTTTTTTTATCTTTTGCCAGATTAACAGCCAATTCGTCCATCTTCTTTGTCAAAGTTAACAACAAAGTCTCATTTGGATCCTTTGATACGAGTTCATTAGATAATTCTTTTATAGATATTGGTTTTTGATATGGGGAGTATGGAGAATATAGAACTGTAGTTGTTGGTGGTATAGCCTGCAATCGAACATCATTTACTATCCCTTACAGATTAATACTAAGATTTGTACCGTAATCAATTGTCTTTGGATAACTATCTAGTGTTTCATTCCAGGTTGATATTTGATACCCTCCTTGAGATGGAATCATCGCGGCTCTTGTGATTAAAAATTGATCATAATAACATTCTTCTCATACCTTAGTTTGGTCAAGTGAGGCAGCCATAATCATAGGTTGGGCCTCCTTTACAAACATCTTCAATTCTGGTGGATAAAGTCTGTTAACCAATATAGACATAACAAACAAATCCGGCATTTGGTTATTTGGCCATTTACAAAGGATATTTGCTACTCGACCATAATATGATTGCACTGCTTCTCCCAATACCATTTTGCTATTCATTAGTCTTTGTCTAAGACATTCTTCAAATCCTATTGGTCAAAAATGAGTCAAAAATGTATTTTTCAATGCCTCCCAATTAGGAAATTGTCCCACAGGTTGGTGATTATACCATTCAAATGCTGTATCTTTCAAGGTTGTTGGTAGTCATCTTAATCAAATATCTTTAGTTCTATCATTGTTGGCTATACATGCGGTCAGGAATTGAGACAAGTGTTGATCTAGGTCAATTCCTGGCAGATCCCTAAAGGTAGGTAATGGGGCTACGCTAGTTGTGCAATCACCCACCGCACCCATTTGTAGCGCAATTGGTACTGCTGGACCCCCCGCCACCATTGAAGGTAACAATGTTCTACTTACATCCTTATTAAAATAAATGTTGCCTCCCTCACTTGCCTTTTTTGAATTTCTAGGCCTCCGTAATTTGATATTATTATCTGCAAATAATTTTATCGATTGAAGTTCAGGTGAAAATGACGGATTTTGAAAAACACTGAATTGGCCTTTACTAGCAAGCAATACATTCCCTACTGAAGAACTAGCTTTGCTAGAATCAGCTATATTTCCTATTAAAAAAGTACCCTATAGAATGCCCAATTTTTCTATGCTCTGTTCTCTTTCCGTTAATGGACTCAAGAGATATATTGGGCTATTTGTGGAATTATCCACGAGTGCTTTTGGCAATTTCTTTAATGATATATATGTCTGAAATATTAAAAATCTTTCATGTTTTTGGTATGCTCGGATGTATTGACAGGCATGCAACCATGGTTTAATCCAACTCTGTCAAGGCTTCTTTTTTAGCTTCCGTTCTTGTTAGTCCCGCAACAAATTTTTTACTTGTGCTCTCTCTTGTCTTCTTTTTGACTGATGTATTTTTTTCAAAGCAATGTTCTCATTCTTATTAACCATAATCTTTCATCATCTATTATTGACATTGCTTTCCATTACTAATTTAACTATTAATTTGGCAGTTAATTCCTAACATTCAATGCCATTATCAATCCGCGGTAGCGACGCGAAAATATTGTTCTCGTTCGTCTGACTTATTCTATTAATATTGTCTAAAGTAAATCTGTAAAGGGAGATTTGAACACAAGAAAAGACTATCCGCATTGAATTAAACTGTTAGGGTCACACAACTAACCACCCTCTGAATATTAGAATCCAATGCACATGTACATGCTTTTTAAAATAATGCCGTCCCTTCAACTGGTTCTGCTATGTTGCCACTAAAGATAAACTTCATGACTCAATCCTCTACCAATTTTCCTATTGTAATCTTTTTTCTTCTTTTGAGCTCATAACAAGAATTGGCAATGTTGCACCAATTCCATAGACTGCATACCTCCGCTTCTCTCTTCAATTACTCAAAATAATTCCTCATCTAGAACGTCTGTCAAAACAAATTATTTTTCCAATATTCTCCTTCACCGCTCAATTTTCACAGTCAATACGGCATGACACTCTCATCCACAATCAAACTTCATTAACATATCCAATCTTCAACCTCCAATTCTCCACAAAGAATTCACCCATCAAACAATTATAATTTCTTATTCATCCACATATACAAAAAAATTTGTTTTATTACTGTTCTTCATCATTGATATGGTATAATCCTTCGGAATAGAATCCGGATCCTCCACTACAGCCTAACAAAAGAAAAGAAAGAAGTAGCACCAAGCTTATCCCGGCTCAAGACTATCACAGTCTCGCCCCGACTCCCCTGTACCGAATCAATTTATACATGCTCCATCTATGTTAACTGCTACATAACCGATGATAACTACTTTTTTTAACTTCCTCGTCCATTTTGTCCTCTAAACTAGCCATTCATCGGCTTCTTGCCTATTCTTAATCCTACAAATTATGTATTATAAATCCTAAAATTTCTACCCATTCTACATGGAGTTACATGAATAATAAACGATATACCTTCTTTGGCTGATCTTATAAAAGCCCTTGCTCCAACAAATAAAGACTTATCAATCTGTGGCTTATTATAAAAAAAATTTGGCAAGGATCTTTATTGGAAATTTTATTCTTTGTGACCTCCAATCTATAAATGGATTATGCTTTTTCAACCAAGACTGAGAATAATAAGATTTGAAGGAGCTTTAATAACGTTGAATATAATCTGGCTTCTATGATCTTTGAATGATATTTCTATAGGCATGGTTTCATGGGTGATACTACCAAAGGATAAAGATCATCCATCTATTATCTCTACATAAATAGGTTTGATTTTTATATTTGAAGAATTTTGTGAAGCTTATTGAATACCTCATCTATGAAACAAGTAGATGCCTCCAAATGTAATAAAGCGATTGTTTGAAGCTTTTAAAGGCCTAAATATAAAAAAATTATAAAACAATGAGCAGGTTGAGCAAAAAAAGAGGAACTTAAATAGTTTTATAATGTTAGATTGTTTAACAGCATAATTCCTATTGTGGCTGAATATTATTATTTTTTTAAATAATTGCACTTTTGGTTTTGGTAATGTATCAATTTTATTTTTTCGAGCAATATCAACCTTGTGGCCTTCTTTGCCACAATATATGTATAGACTTTCTTCTATCCGATGCTTCTTTTTTTGTGGACTAAGATGTTTAAATTGTATTGAATCAAGTTACATATCTTTTACTTCTAAGTGTGAATTCAAAATACTTGTTAATGTAGCATGGATATGTCAAATTACGTATTGTCTTGTTGAAGTCTATGAACGTTGATCTTATCAATGTTGAAATAATTGGTTATCACATTTTATAACTTGGCTAATAGCTTCATTGAGTAATTGTAGATCTGGAAGCAATAATAACAAATCCTTCACATCATCTCTTAATCTTCAATAAAATTGGCTCATTAGGACTTCTTTGTCCCAATTGATATTGTATACTAATTATTCAAAATTGGATGCATAGATTGATATAGAGCGTGCCCTTTGATGTAATGATTGGACCTTGTTGTTGTCCAACAAGCCTTGTCATATTCTCCAAATACTTTTGCAAATGCTTTCATGAAAACTTCAAAGTTGCTCAAAATTGGTGTTTATTTTTCAAACAAGAGAGCAAACTGTGATAGTGCTTGCTCCATAAGCAAGGTGCCAATCAATCCAATCCTTGATTCTTTTATCAAATAAGTATCAAATTACAAAATTGTTATCAATGAAATTTGATTAACAAACCCTCGAAACTTTGAACGTCTACAATCATATTTCTCCAAGAAATTAACTCAAGGCTCTTTACATTGTTGAACAAGTGGATTTTCTTGGCATAGTATAGGTAGTATTACATCCTTAAGTACAGAAGTTGAGAGTGGATGCAATCCAAATTGTGGTATTTCAAATATTATTTTGTTACAAAGTTTTATAACAACCCTTTTAATCTCCGCAATCTTAGTAGATAAAGTAGTAAGAATATTTATAATGGCATCTAACTTCGACTCAAAAGATTTGATCATACTAATGTCTTGACTTCTAGCCATTTTAAGAAAAAAAAAGAAATGAATCTATAAGAAAATAATATTGGTTTAGGAGAGGATAATCCGTAATTTTTAAAATATTTTAAAACCTTCAAGAAGAAGGGTGATCCACTCTCTCACAAGAGAGACAAAGTTCCAATATTGTGATGAAAAAAATATCAATTTAGAGGAAGATAATCCACAACCTTTAAAGCTCTGATATATCTTCGAATAGAAAGATAATCCACTCTCTAACAAGAAGGATTCAACTCTAGTATTAAAGATAACTTTAGTCTTGACAAATTATTAAGGACACAAGAATATAGAACAAGAGACTTGAAATAAGATAAGGTTTCTAGAAAAAACCAATAAGAACTTGAATTAAATAGATGAGTACACAAACAATACCAAGAAAGGTGAATTGAAACTCTATGAGATACATTGTCAAGATTGAAGAACTTTTCAACTTTGATTCTTATATATATTCTTCTTTAGAACGCTTTCTGAGTAGCTTCTATCAAACTAAGAAGCTTCTTGAGTAGCTTCTATCAATTGGAAAGGTTCTTAAGCTCCTTCCACTAACTGAAAAACTTTTCAACCAACTTTCACCAACTAGGAAGCTTCTCAATCAACTTTCATTAATTCAAGAAGCTTCTAGAATATTCTAAAAGGTTCTATGAATCTCCAAAGTATATGTTCTTAATAATTTAAAATATTAATTGATAATGGTAAGATGAAAGAATATAGAATAAGTTTGAAGATGATAAGAGACAAGATAGTTGAATTCATAAATAAGCACAAAGATGTGCAAGTGCTAATATCTCTAGAGTTTAATCATATAGTAGACATATCAATGCAAGGCGCAATAATAAAGAAAGATTAAGAAATATTTGTATATAATATAATTAAAGATATTATTCTTCCCATACAAATATATGGCGTTAAAAGAATAGAACATATAATTTTCAATAGAACAGAAGTGAGAACAAAAGCTTCTAATCTTATGCACATGTTAAGTCTTGAATTTGTAGATGTAAAGAACAACATTTCAAACTCTACTATAGATGCTTTTAATTATTTGGGAATAGACGCTATAAGAAACGTTCTAATAAGAGAATTGTCAAAGTGCTTAAAGATCAAATAGACTTTGATAATAAACATATTAATCTACTTGCAGACTTTATGACAAGTAAGAAAAAGATTGTGCCTATAAGTGTATCAAGAATGATAGAAAGAAATTACAACTATCTTACAAGAGCATCTAATAAACAGACAATATCAAAATTAGCTAAAGAAGCATATAAGGGAATAAAAAAACCTATACAAGATGTTTCTAATAGTATCATAACATGTATTAGATAAAAGATAGAAATAGGCATCATAGATATAATCCATCGAGCTTAAGTCTTTATAAAAAAAAGTTTTTTTTTTTAATTATGCATATGTCAGACTTATCTTAATATTAACTATAGATAGCTCCTATACTAATAACTTCAAGGTGTATGGCATTTGATGTTCTTTTATATTTTTGCTCTTACAACCTATACAAGGACTATTAGAGCATATAATACCACAATCATTACATATCCATACTTGATACAGATTGAAAGTGTTTTTGAGTTTCTCAAGAAGCATCGATGATGTTTTATGTGCTTTAAGACAGTTCTTTTTCATCTCTTTAAATCATAGTCCTCCCTTTCTTGATCTTCCTTCAATTGGTTGTTTTATCAAATTCTATACAATACTTGTAAATATAGAGTAAGCTTTGTCCTTGGTTTGATATCTAAGAGCATAATAGTAGTAAATATCAATTATAACTCTTGCTTCTATTATTACTCTTATAATGCCGCAGTACATCTTTTCTTTTGAAAAGACAGTCATGTTTTTTTTGAAGTCTAAACAAGGTTGACTAAAAAAAATTGCATCTATATAGATGTCTTCTCTATACTTTGGCTTTGCAGGAAGTACAAGATCTCAAATAATACCAGGATTTAAAACATATGTCTTATCCATTATCTGTTCTAACAAGTGGCCCACAATCATCCTATTTGATATTATATAAAGGTTGATTATAAGATCTGACACTATTCTTTCAACAAATCTTTTTGTAAAAAGATAGCTCCTATTATGTCTTTTTGAAAGTGTCTTGATGTAAATTTATCTCTAGTAATAAAAAACCTATATAATTTTATCCTTATTTTTATTATTCTATTTTATTCTACAGTCATGTATTTAGTAACCTTATTGATTCTATTAGATATGAAGCTTTTTATTACAATATTTTCTATATTTTGTACCTTCTTTAATATTATAAGCTTAGAAGTAATAATATCTCTCTCTTTTATTTATTGTCCTATTAGTAATATACCATCTTTATTATATAGGATGTTTTTGTCTGAAATGTAAATAAGAGTCTCATTCATATATTTATTTTTTATAATTTCAACAATCTCATATTTGATGCTTCAAAATATCCTCCTATCTATTGCAAACTAGTTGAACAACAAAGAATCTTCCTGATTATATCTAGAGTATGATAGTATAGCAATTATCACATTCATTCTATTATATTCTCTCATTGTATTTGATATTATAGTCATATATATTGATTTTTGAGCATATGTCAATACTTTCAAGTTAGAGACCATATTCATCATTATGTAGGAAGTGAGAAATATTGACTATTTGCTCATAGATGATTAAAACACTATTCTTGATAATTGATTGAAGTTTGTATAGGAAGTCATAGATGTAGATAGTCCAAACATAAACAATATATGTATCTCAACATAAGTATGATTGTTGTTGATATTATTCCTTACAGTTGCAATATAACATTGCATCTATTCTGTTGCATCCATTATCTCTACTGCACCGCTCTTATACATATCATCTATCAAAGCATTGTTGTATATTAAAGTTGAGCCATTAGAGCATGTTATAAGAGGTCTAGCATATTTGCCTCTAATTATCTACATGTGGATCTCTTTGTCAGAGGAGTAATAAATAGACACAAATGCTACAATTTGGCTATTTTTTTTATATGCCTTTATATCCTTGAATACCTCGTCTTTTGATGTTCTTGCAATAAAGATGCCATTGACAAACACAGTATCCTTTTCATTGTGTAATAGACTAATGCAACTTAGTACGCTATTTTGATCAACATAAAATGTTATAATACATATTGATGACATATATTTCACAACACCTATGTTAATGCTGTCTAATATCTTACAAGGGCATATATAATCAAATTGAGTTAGATGTATCTGTCTCATCACAATATTTGCTCTTTCTTTAGAGCTAACCTCGACCTTTCTTATATGAGACAAAGAATCAAAAATGGACTTTATTGATAATGCCTAAGATATCATCTTTTTATCTTCAAATTGCAAGTATCTATTCCATACTCTTATTTTAAAGTTACTTCAAATATCTTTTGATATCCTATTTATTGTAATAACCATGTGTGCCTTCTATATATTGATACTATCTTTTATCTTTTGACAATCAATGTTGTTAATTCTCTTCTTTATATATTTTAATACAATATTTGCCAAAGTATGCACATATTTAAAGCTCAAGCAATCTTTATCATCTTTTGGCCTGAGTAATAACAAAGTTTCTATAAACCTACAAACCATAAGAGATAGTGTTATTGTTTTTTCCATTGTTATCTAGAACTTCTAATAATCTTTCTGTTGAAATCTCATTGTCATTGTTAATAGTACAAATCTCTCATTGTGACTCGAAGAGGAGTCTAAATACCTGCTTTGAATGTTCTATCCATGATAATATCATCTTCTTTGCTTTTGCAATAGACTTGCCAAGGCTTCTCATCATAATGAATATGTTAATAGAATATTTTTGTGATAACAAAACTTTTAATATTTTTTTATCCATATATACTTCACCATGGCACTTAAGAAGCCTTAATTCACACTTATCTCTTTGTGCCAAATATCAAAAAATACAATTCTTCTTTTGGCATATTAAAATCTTCTACTTTCTATGATAAACAATCCTTTTGTAACAGAAGTATCTTCTGATGGTTTGTAACAACAACCAGCTGAAATTCAAATAAGTAGTATTGTCTTATCATCTGCAATAACATTGCATTCATATATGTTCAATGTGTAAATATAATACTAATAACTCCTCTAATCTAAAACAACATGTACTTTTTTAAAAATATTATTATCATCTATTGTTACTCTTTTGATTATCTTCACAATGTCTAATAGCATAGTATCATATAGCTTGACAATGCCTCTATCTAAGCCTATATTTCTTGTGAACATTAAAAAATCTATTATTAAACTTCTACTAACTTAAATATCTAAGAAAAAATATATTTTTAGACTAAGATATTTATAGGGACCTTCAATTCTATATTAATAGTAACATATTATATTTTTTTCTGATTTTACATAATATTGTCATTATGGCTATTCAAGCTAAGACTATTTTATTCTCCTACTATTCTATAGAAGAGCTTATGCAAATTTCATCATTGTAAATCAAAAGTAAGGATGATATCAATTCTCCTGCTTTGGAAACATGAGGATCAATGTATTATTCAACGTGCTTGGATTCAAAGAGTTGTCTAGGATATATAGAATTTATATTATTTGATATATCTATCTTTAATCCACTGTATTTAAAAGACATAATAAGAACTATAGAAATGATATGCTCTAGGTACATATTGTTTGATTTTATTATAAAAAATAAGCAAAGAAGAATATACAATAAGTATAATGATCATGTAAGAACATGTAGGTTCAATCCCAAAAGAATGTATTTAGTTGATAAGAAAGAACCAAATCATATTGTATCTTCTTTTATTATAAAAAATATATTTTATATCTTAACTTATAATCAATTACATGCTTTAGATTATAAGTCTTCTAACCCTAAAGACTTTGTGATGGATGCTATACTTGTTGCTCCAAAATACATTAGGTTGTTATTGGATCTTAATGACAATCTATGCAGACTTTATAACTCTATTCTAAGAAACAATAATAATATATCTGCTATCTATAGAGACTACTGTAGAATAATAGGCAAGGATGCTCAAGGAATAGATAATGAGTCTCTAGTAAGCAGAATATTTGGCAAGAACAGTACATTTAGAAAGTACATCCTAGGTAAGAAAAACAAATATTGTGTAAGAGCCGTTATAACTCCAAATCCAAACCTAAGCATTAATGAGGTAGGTATTTTTGAAGCATTTTCTAATAACATCAAAGTAGAAAAAGATGGAGACTACATACTACTCAATAGACAATCATCTCTTTGGAGAATGTCTCTCATGGATTTCAAAGCAAGAGTAATGGTAGATTCTTATATAATAAAAATCAATCCATTGTTTGTTCAACATTTAATGCAGACTTCAATGGGGACAAGATGAACATATTTTGTATCTCTTGTTATCCATCAAAGACATAATATAGAACACTTCTCACTCTTCATAAGTATATACTATCACCTCAGAATTCTATGCCCATAATACATGCAATATAAGACATAGTTATAGGATCCATTATGATGTGTAAGATGAATAGGATACTAAAGAGATCAACACTCCATGATTGTCTTACAATATCTAATTTTGATATCAATAGTACTAATATATAGACCTCTAGAGATCTTACATTTTCTCTTATGTAGACAATAAGAAGCAAAAAAAAATCATTATCTTCTTTTGTTTCATCTAATGAAATAAAAGACATAGTAAAAGATATCTTCATAAATGGCAATGATAATATTCTACCATTTTTTGAATCATTGCAAAAGATTATGAACAGATGGCTTCTTGAAGAAAGATTAAATATAGGATATGATGATTACGTATGTGATATATAAACTATTAATATATCTAGTATAGATGAGGACGACGAGGATATAAGCTCTATTTTCAACAACCTCAAAAATAAGAGCCAGAGAATAACATAGCAATCTCTTAATAGTAATAATTCATTGCTTGTGATGATAGAGAGTGAATCTAAAGGAAGCTTGATCAACTTGGGACAGATAGTATCATTAGTAGACTAACAATAAATAAGAAGAGAGAGACCAAAGAAGATGCTATCAAATCTTAGAACATTAGCATGGTGTAGTCCACACATCAGCTTGCTTGAAGCACAAGGGTTTGTCACTGGTTCATATTCTCAAGGTCTCAATCTTAATAAAACATCCATCTTTGGTTTTGGCTTTGACATAGTACATTGATTTTATGATACTTTGTTCATATTCAATAATTCTATTAAGAATCTAATATAATTTATAACAAAAAGAAATGATAAGGAATCTAATATGATGATCCTTATTGCTATGAAATAGAACATTTGTAATTACTTTCAATCCAACTATACAAATCATCATAATGCCAAAAAATTCTATGACAAAAATTTTTTTTTATTATTATTCTCTATCTTTTTGAAATCTTAACAATCATCCATCTTTTAATTATGATAAAAACATAAAAAATATAAAAGATATAGAAAGATGAAGAATTTGAGGTATAATAAGCAAATACAATATAAAAAACTATTTAGGCAAATTGACAAAAGAAAGATTATTCTCTGCTCTGACTACATGTCTTATCCCTAAATTTCTTATGATTGTGTCTATCACAACTTAGCACAATTATGACATTTATTCAACTTTAGATTCTAATTGCTATTAAGATTTATCTTAAATTCTATTAACTATTATATAACTTCAATGAATGTACCAAGATAGCTGGATCTATTTATAATTATTAATTATAAAGTTGAGATTTTATAGTTATTGATTATTGGCACCATATTTAAAAACACATTGAATAAGTGTCATAATGAATATATATATATATAAAATAAAAATAATAGATTGATGAAATTTTAATAAAAAATTGAAAAACTATTAATAAAATTCTATTATAGAAATTATTAGAAAAAATAATTTTTTTAAAAAATAGAAGAAACATAGAAGATAGTTTTTGATAAATTTTAAGTAAAGACATTAACAATGAGCCAATAAGTCATAAATTCTACCTAAAATTGCTTTTAAATTTTTTTTTATTTTATATTTTATTATTTTTATTTTATTTTATTAAAAAGATTTATAATATAATAAAAAAATAATTTAGATATAAATATGGTAAAATTTATAAATGTAAATATATGATTATTTTTTATTTTTTAATCTATAGATTCTAAAATCTTTAAAAATATATTCTTCATACCTGATAAATCTAAATCCATGTTAAGCAAGGATATTAATTATTCTTTGAATGACTATTTTAATTTCTTAATATGATTTTTTTGACATAATATTTTTTATTTTAATATTTTTTATTTAATTGAATTTAGGATTTAGGAGTAAAAATTAGCAAGCTTAGGTCAACCATAAATACTCAATTTATCAATAAGAGGATTTAATACAATAGCATCTACCTCTTTAAGTGGTTCTTTGATGTCTATTGAAATCCATATCAAGAATGTTAAGTTTTCTTTTTATATTTGGTATTATTCTTTAAACTTCCAACTCAATATTTTTTATTACCAAAATAACCTAAGCTATAACAAATAGCATACAATATCCAAATATAATGTATTAAATTAAATAACAAGTCTAATATACAATTTTATTACTTATTACTTGGTATTGTATAAAAGATGTTAAGGCATAGTTCTTTAAGATATTAATTCAATAAAATAAGATTCTAGCTAGTGCAAATAGATACTTTGCTAAATTATTTTTATCCATCTATATATTATATTTATTTAGACAAAATAGTTTCAAATATTGCCAATGTTAATTGAATTCAAATTTTAATGTCCAACTTTACACAATTTAAATATAATATTATTACTTAGACTTTCTAAATCCAAATCTTTATATTTATAAGAAAAAAAAAAAAAAAAAAACTTTATTAATATAATATAGAATAATTTTGTAAGAGTTTTTTATTTTTTTATTTATTATACTAACTTATTTTGAATTTATGTTTATATTTTTATTTTTTTATTTTTTTAATATTAATAGAAAGATTCTATGCAAGTGATATTTTGTTCTTGAAGATTTATAAGAATTAAGAACCACCAAAGATTAAAGAAGAAAATTAATATTAGGAGGTTATAGTTATATGATTATGTAAGATTAACTATACCTTTAATGTTTGCAAACTACCTTACTTAACATCAAATATGCCTTGCAGGTATATAAATTTTATTTTATAATACTTAAAGATTATAAAATAATTTTTTTGCTGCATATAAATTATCTTTTTTAGCTTCAATAAGATTAATCTTAATACTACAATGAAGTAACTATGTCTTATTAATAACTTTAAATAAATTTTAATATTTTTTTAATTTTAAACATGTTTTAGTTGTATCTTTGATATTGTATAAAACTTTAATAAATCTACTTATTAAATCTTATGCTACAAGAATATTAACTTCTAAAAGTAAAAAGTACCAAATCATAGAGGATTGTATAATACTTTTTACGTAAATTGATAATACAACATAAATATTATTTTGATACTTGATGTATATATATTTTTTATCTATTAATTTGAGGATTAAAAAAACTTATTTCTATCTTTAATATCTTGAAGAAAATCTTTATAAACTTTGGTACAAATAATAATTTATAATCAAATATGATACAACTTGTAGTTTATCATGTTATTGTAAACTTAAAAGAATTTGGCTATTTTTTACCTACAATTGTCTTTGTACAAGATAAAAATTGTGCTATTTAAAAAAAATTACTATCATAAAAATAAAGATAATAGATTTTAAAATTAATAGATTCTTTATAGAATCCTTAAAAAAAATAACCTTAGTTTTTTTAAAATATATAATAATAAAAAATCTCTAAATTATTAATTATAAAGAATATTTTTTAAAAACAAAACTATCACAAGATTTTATATATTAATTTTAAAATTTACATATTTAAGATCACAAAAAATATTATAAAATAAGTCATATATATATATATATATATATATATTCTTTTTATATTTAAAATACTATGTTGCTAAAAAAATCATATTTTGCTTATAGTATATAAAATTCTACCTAATTTTTTGCATTGCTTAAATTTTTTTTAAAGTTAATAAGGTTTTATTTGAAATATAATTAGTCGAATTATTAAGAATAAGAAATTATAATCTCAAGAATAAAAAATCTTGATTTTAAAATTTAAAATTTTTTTAAAAAAAATATACAATTATTTAAAAAAAAGATTGTACAGCTTGAAGATATAATTTACTATTGATTATATTTTTCAATTGTATTATTGATTATAAGAAGTATTAATTAAACTAAATATAAATTATAAATGATTCTTTATTGTAAATCTTAATTTTGGTCTTAGATGTAAGAAAAAAATTTAATTATTATAAAAATATAGATTTTACTATCTAAATCTATTTATGGTAATATTATATCTAATATAAGATTTAATATATTCTATTCATAGTAAATAATTAATAAACTAAATAATCTAAAATAATTTTTTTAATAAATATATTTTTAAATCTTTAATTTAAAAAGAAATCTTTTTTATATGCTAAAATTAACTTTATAAGTCAATAAATTAAAAAAACTAAAAAACTAAAAAAAAATTTAATAAAGAATTTTAAAAAAAATTAATACTTCTAAATTATTATCATTTAATTTATCATTAATTATTAAACTAATTTTTTATATTTTATATCAATTATTGTTTATATTTTATGTTAATTATTTTTTATATTTTATATAAAGATAATTGAAATTAGTTAAGATGAATATGATTATACTATCTAAATAATTTTAAAAAAAATCTTTTTTGTATGCTAAAATTAACTTTATAAGTCAATAACTTAAAAAAACTAAAAAACTAAAAAAAAATTTAATAAAGAATTTTTTTAAAAAATTAATACTTCTAAATTATTATCATTTAATTTATCATTAATTATTAAACTAATTTTTTATATTTTATATCAATTATTGTTTATATTTTATGTTAATTATTTTTTATATTTTATATAAAATTAGTTGAAATTATAATATAATTATGGTCTATACTAAAAAAAAATTAATCAAATAAATTAATATAAATAAAGCAACTAAAAATATTATGAAAAGAAGGGAAGTAAGGTGCTCTCATTTTTAATCATTTTACTAGCTTGAAAAATGTATTTTCTTCAATCAACTATTTCTATAATCTTATTTTTCCCAACTTAATAATTTTTGATATCATAGAAAGTGGACTTCAAGAAGCCTCAACACTACTAAGACTTTAAACAACACTCTTCTTAAGCAGTGAAAATTACTCTTCTAAAGTTAGATAATCTAGACTACTAATGCAATAAACTACTCTTCACTTAGATTGTTGTGAAAACTCTATCACCACTTCAAAATATAATAATTTTTATCTCTTTAGAAAATATAACTTTGAAGATTTATTACTACTAAAATATATTATAATAACCTTTTCTAGTGATGACAACTACTCTTTTAAAGTTGAGTAATCTAATTTTCTATAACAATGCACTATTCATTACCTAATTTTTTATTAAAATCCTATTTCAACTCTAATTTTTTTAATTATTAGATTATAAAGAAATTAATTATAAGAATTTACTACTTATAAAAATTCACATCAAAACTTGCAATAATAAGAAAATATAGAAAAGAAATTTGACACTCTTTACATTAAATTAATTAATTAAAAAAACTATGCTACAAGACACAGTTAGAATATAAGAAAAGAAGAAAAAATTACAAAAGATAAAAAAAATTAGAAATTTAAGATTGGTAAGAGAGTTAGACTATTAATCTTAGATGAGGTGGTACTAAGCCTTGTATCCAAGATTCTCTTTTTTGCTCATCTGTTTTTATTTCAGCTCAACTAGCCATTATTGTTTCCTTCTTGCTTTAATAGTATCAAATTTTAAAGATGCCTAATTTTTTAATATTAAAAATTATTCCTCCAAACTTAGGTGATTTTGATAGCCAAGACAATGGATCACTCTCCTCTTTAATTGTTGTCGAATACTCATTCCAATTTCTAATTAAATAATTTTGGGCTTGTCTTAAACCTTACTTAGAGAAGATTCTAAGTAAAATATATATTTTTTAAAAATCAAAATATTATGAAACTAACAAAAAAAAAAAAAAAAATCTAAGGCCTTTTGACAATGAATTTTGGCCCATGTTCTTGCTAAGTTGGGTGTTGACCTTGGATATATGGCATGAATATTAATATTAAAATCTATTTTATTCTAAATTCTAATTGTATAAACTCTCTTAAAAATAGCACCTCAAATATTATTTCTAATTCACTGCAATCAATTATGTATTTGTTAAGAAGTATTAAGCAACCTCTTGCTAATATCATTGAGCCATTGAAGCTATTATGAACTTAAAAGGTATTTTTTTTACTTATATGTTAAGTAATTATTATATAAATAATTTATAACATAAATTTAAATAAAATATCTTATTTTATTGTATTTCTTTACAAAGTTAAATTTTTATTGATGATGAAAATAAATTTTCATTTGTACTATGCTATAATGATGACTGAAAGAAATATGTATTCATACTATGAAATTCAATATTCAATTAATTATATATCTATATGAATAATTAAAATTAATAAAAATAATTTTGAATTAAAAAATATATTTAGTTTGTAACATAGATGTTCAAACAACTTTCACAGACTCATAATTGAATAAATTGATTTTTTTGATTTTTTTGGTTTTTGTTTTTATACCAAACACTTATAATAAAAATATGATTGTGGCATTCAAATCACTCATTCAAAATCTTCGACCCCTCATCAACTTTTAAAATATGTATTTCAAAATTTCAACATAGTAATTAATCAATTAATTAATTTTTTATTTTTATTTACATATGTCTTTTAAAATATTTTTTTCAATGCAAAAAATTAAATGAAAGAGTATTTTGAAAAAAATCAATATTTGGAGAGTTTAATTTACATGATTTTATCAAAATTTGATTTTCTTAGAGTTATGTACATATTGAAAATGCATCTGTAATGTGATTTTATGAAATATTGTAAATTAATCTAAAAGTGAAGATCTTTGAACAACAATCAACCAGTTGGAGATCTCCATCCTTATAAGGAACATCACAGAATTGAAATGAGTTCAATTAGGGTCATGATGTAGTTTTTTTTGGGAACATGGTTTGGTTATTTGATTGTCACATCTTGAGGGGTAAAATAGAAGAAACAGTTGATTTGCAACAACTAAACTTTGGATATGTTTGTGTATGTCTCCCTCTCTCCAAGATCTCTAACAATAGAGTTTGTAGGTAAGGATTGAGGCTTGGAATTCTGCTGTAAGAGGAAGTAAGGGAAATCCATGAACACACATACTCAGGAGGGCACAATTTAAGAGTTCAGGAGGAGGGGGACAACAGTGATGATGATAGTGATTCTGCAGCAAAGATGGCCAGTGTTGGTGGCTGTAATGCTGGCATCTTCCATGTGGATGTGCCCTGTGCATAGTGCTTTCACCCTCTTTGGTGAAACATACCCTCTCATGCTCCCACTCTCACCCTGACTGAAAGAACCTGACTGACTGATTGTGCTATAATTTAGGGTTGTCTTCCATCTCCTTGTCTATTTTGCATTCAATATTCCTCTTGAATCTCACACATTACCCCCACATTTGCATGTCACAAATGCTACTGCAAATGGTGTATATATTTGCATTTGCATAGTAGAACATGGTCCCCTTACATTGTATTGTGTTCCTGCAATTATACAATGAAATTAGTGAATAAACTGGCTGCAACAATTCAACAGGGTGTGAGAAGGATGCTTGGCCTGAGCTTTTGTACACCACACTGGGTGATGCTTTATCTGCAATCAACAACACAGGCATTGTGAAGAATGTGTATGTGCAGCCACCAAGCTCAGGGTTGCCTCCTGCCAACATGGGCACCACTGCAGACATCTGGATCTACACAGATGGAGCTGATAATGTCTATGAAATTCCCAAACGTGGCATCTGGCATCCCAATCGTGTGTGCTTCCCTCCTCACATACCTCTCTGACTCTGTAGCCCCTCACAAGAAAACCACACTGCTTGAATAATCTATCCAAAGTGTGTATGTGTACACACTTGGATAGGTGATCAGTTTTAAATTGGACACATTCGTCAGCAGGGGTAGGCCCCTTGATATTGGAACCAGCTGGTAAATTGGACCAGGTTTCTTATATTTAGGATGTGTGCTTACACTGAAAGTTCAATCCATGTAGTTGTCAATAATGATGAATTATAGTGAGATGGGTGCTTCATGGTGGGACAGGAGTGGCCCCAGGATGGCCAGACTTGGCAGGGATAGACCATGTAGCAGGCATGATTAGTATCAAGCAAGATTATTTGGGTGTAACCATTGTATATGGACCCAAGGGCTTCATGCGCATCCAAGACTTTAAAAAGGATCGTGTTTGGGTTGACATTAATCCTGATGGCACAATTGCTGCCATCCCTGCCATTGGTTGAAGCTCCAATGTCCTTCCCTAAACCAGGTGCATTGACTTTGCTGTGATCCTGACAACAGTTGAATTGCCATTGCAAAAGGGTTGTATTGTTTTTGCTCTTTGTAACATGAGTGTATGCTCTGATTTTAGTCAAGAGGTCAGTATTGGCACCAGAGCAAGACCATGGAATTAGTGTATTTATTTTCATTTTATTTTTTATGCTGTTGTAGTACCTCTTCATGTCTCAACTCACAAACAAATTCCCTTCATGCATATATTTTCCAACAGTGCTCTCACACATGCACATCTTCAACTATATGTAAATTCACCTATATCAATCCAATGTGGCAAAACAGTGTACCTTGGTTTATGTCATTTTAGGTACATCCTCAAACCCATCTCTGCTTCAGTCCTCAGTTTGGTCCTGCAATTTGTATGTAATTTTTGTTTTTCCTCTATGTGAAAAAAAAGAAGTTGTAGTCAAAGTCTGTATAAGTTGTAATATTTGGAAGGATTTACTGCAAACAAAGACATCAAATTTGCATCCACCCAAAATGTAGCATCTCACATACAATTGAAAATTTAAACTGCATCAAAATTCTTGCAATATAAGCTTGATCAATTTCAAATTTATTTATTATTTCCATTTTTATTTCCAATTATTTTATATATATATATATATATATATATACACACATACATTCATATCCAAACAATGCACATATTTACATTGAGAGAATATGATGATATGGAACTCAGGAATAATATCAAATGTGAGTAATATATATTTTTAATTATTAAATTAAAACATTGAAGATTTTTTTTCAGGAGAATGAAAAATGTCAAGAATATTTTAGAAAATACGTATTATAGAAAAAGTAGGAACTGTTTAACATTTTAGATCCATTATCCAAACAATTCTTTACTTATAGCACTTCTTTACTTAATTTGTTATAGTGCATAAATCCACTTCTAAATTAGAAATTAGAGAATTCAATAAACTTAAGCTTCAAACATTAAAAACAAATAATAATTGGTGTTGCTATTTTATTCTTCAATCTAGAAATTTAATTTAATATAGAATTTAATATTATACATTAAAAATTAGCATAAAATTATATAAATTTTTTTTTATCATAACATAACCTAAAAAATGATACAAAATAAATAAAAATTGTTTTTGTATTATATTAGCAACAACGGAGACTTTGGATTTAAGATTTAAAATTTAATATTTAGAATTTGGGATTTTAGAATTACAAGGTTGTCTAATAAGGTTTTAATATCTTTTTTCTAATACTGAATTAACTTACTTCTATTTTTGTTGATTGCAATTCTAGTGGCATATTTATAATTTCAAAAAACTTTCAGATTTGAAGGTAAAAACAATTAAAATCAACAATTTAATTATATTTTTACAATAATTTTTAAATACTTTATTTCAAACTCTTCTTTATTTATACAAGAATAATCATGTAATTAGTTTAAATTACATTATTATGGTTGAATTTTAATTACACTATAACATTCAATTAACTAATTTATAGAAAGTTTCTATTTTCATTGTGGCTCTTAATTAACAAATTAAACATCTCGCACTATTTATCTGTAGTATTGAATTAATTTATTAAAATAGTATTGTAATTCACATTATTGCAGTCATTAGATTAGTTTATTACTGGATTTTTTTTACACTATTGTGATGCAATAATTGATCAAAATGATATCCTTAAATAAAAATTAAAATATAATTAATTTATATTAAATTAAATTATAATTGATTCATATTAGTTATTTTATTATATCAATAAAATAACTAATATAGTGGTTTATTTTATTTACATTGTAGCAATGAAATAACTAATTTTGATTATATCTTTGTAATATACTAATAGAAATATATAATTAATTTAATTATATTTCTTATAATTTTTTCTTATAATATTAAAAAAATTAATTAAAATTTGATTTTAAAATTTTCTATTAATTAAAAATCTTTAATGTAATTATAGTTTAAATTTAAAATTTATTATAATTATTATTCTAATGTAAATTAAAAACTTAGAATTAATTAGTATTTAAATTAATTTTATTTTATATATTGTTCTTTAAATAAACTACAAATATATTTTAATTTTATTTATAATAATAATTTAAATTTTGATTATTAATTAAAAATCAAAAACTTTAAATCTAAATATTAGCTATAATTAAGATTTTAATTTACTTTTGACTTCTATTTTATTTTTTTTATAATTAAAAATTTTAAACTTGTAAAATAATTATATATATATTAATAATTTATTAATTAATATCTTTTAATATTTTAAATATTAATATTTAATATATAAATATAATTTTATTTTTATTTTTATTTTAAAATATTTAATACTATTTTTATAGATTATGGTATAGATATATCAAAAAATATTATATAATATTACCATAGTTTTATTCTATTTTATAGTCTTTAGTCTTGAGACTATCCAACCATTGCAAAGTAATTATATATAATGCTTATATATTCAAATATATAATTTAATATATTTAGATTTAAAATTAGATATTATATGCTATTAAAGTAAAATTACTTATTTAAAGAGATAGTTTTAATATTCTATCCCATAAATTGAAAAGATATAGTGAAAAAATTTATCGGATTTAAGATTTTAAAATATATGATTTTGGATTTTAATATTTTTGATATAAGGTATAAGACTTATATTTAGGATTTTAGCACTTAAAGTTACATGAGTATCATTAATTTTTTAGCATCTTTATTTATTTAAATTTTGACTAAACCTATCTTTCTATCTTTGATATCTAAGATTCTAATAGTATAAAAAATATGATCTATATATTCTTAGATTTGTATACAGAAACACTTTGACTTTTGAGAGTTCCACCAATATATCTTGTTTGGAGGATTTTTTAAAATTAATATTCTAATATTGATTAGATATTAAAATATTAAGATTATAGAATTTATTTGATTATTTGAATTTTAATTAAGATTTAGAAGATCCACAATGAATCTTAATTAGTAGATTAATTAAAATTATGATTTTAAATTATTTAAATATTTAAATATTAAAATTAGAGACTTTATTTGATTATTTAAGTATTTATTAGAATTATAATGTCTGAATTGGCCTTATATTTACATATATTACTTATTAGAAACATATAAATGTCACTTAATAGATAGAAAAAGCATGAAAAAAAAATCTCATATTTTTTTAGTTATTTATATAGAAAATAGAATTTTTAATTGATTTAAATTAATTTTTTTAGTATAAAAAAATCACTAAGATAGAAAAAATTTAAATTTATATTATCATCCTTGAAATATTATAAAAAATCTTAGAATTTATTTAGAATTTATTTAGAATGTATTTAGAAGATTTCAAGACTTTGATAAAAATAAGTTTTACCACCTTGGGAGCTATTATGAAAAAATGGAGCAAGATTTGAAGGCCATACAAGATTCTTAGACTAATTGGATATTTTTGAATACCATGGTGAAGTTAGAAATGAAAAAATAGTATTTCTACTATTAAAAAATAGGAGGACCAACAACTAGTATAGTCCTTACAGGAAGGGAGGTGCACAAGTCCCAAATGGATTACAGCACATTGGATATAGGTAGGAGGATAAGACTAAGACCTTGTGGCCTTTCTAAGACACTCTTATATGCTATGTGTGAGCCTTGGTGAGGTTTGAGCTCTTGATCTCTGAAGCAAATTATCCTTGAAATAAAAATTACTTAATTAATCTTTCTATTATTTATCTTCTATCATTAAACTATCATAACTTACATATAAGTACTTGGATTTTGCATATTTGTTATATTATTAGAAAGATAAAAAAAAATTATCTATTCAAAAATTTAACTTAATTTTTATTTTTTTATTTTTTTATTTTTTTTATTAGATGAAAATCCAATGAATAGACTATGATTAGTTTTGAAGTGTGAAATTACTTAATTGCTCATATTTTACTTGTTTTGTATTTTCTTTTTGTGTTATTTTTATTTTTTAATTTTTTTGTTCTTTATTGCTCTATATATTTTACACCACAAATAATAAGTAACTCTTAATTGAGGCCATCTTATATTTTGGATTGAAGGGTGAATTTTAATCTCATATTTTATAAGTTACAAGAATCTTATTAAGTAAGAAGATATAAAATAGAATCTTGATGAGTCTTGGAGGGAATTATTTTAGTTGGTTTAACATTTTTTCTTAATTATTCTATTTTATATTTAGATATTGAAATCAATATCTATAATTGATATATTTATATATAATATTTTTAAAAATTAATAAATATTAATTAATAGATATAAGAAGCATTAAAAAATATCATAATTTTTTAATTATTTATATAGAAAATAAGATTTTTAGTTTATTTTATTCTATTCCATTCTATTATTACAAAAAACCACTAAGGTATAATAAAGTAGTCTTGATTTTATATTATCATCTCATAAATCTTACAAGATTTTTTAAAATTATTTAAAACTTATTTAGAATTTATTGGAAATTTTTAAAATATAATTTCAAGACTTTAGTAAAAATAATTTTATTACTTTGGGAGGCCATCGTAAAGAAGTGAAGTAAGATTTGAAGACCCCACAAGGTTTCTAGACTAATTGAGTATTTTTAAACACCATGGTGAAGTCAAAATTACAAAAAATGATGTTTTACTAGTAGAAACTAGAATGACCAATAGTCAGAGTAATAGTAGTAGGAAGGGAGGTACATATATCCCATATAGATTGTAGCACCTTGGATGTAGGTAGGAAGATAAGACAAAGGCCTTTTGGCCTTTTGAAGACATCTTGCATACCACTTGTGAACCTTGGTGAGGCTCAAATCCTTGACTACTTAATCAAATTATTTTTAAGGTGAATTCTAATTATTTAATTTTTTAATTTTTAATTTTTAATTTTTTTCATTGGACTATGATAACTTATTCATAATAATTTGAACTTTTATTTTTTTAATATCATTAGAAAGATAAAAGAATTATTTATAATAGAATTTATTTTTTTATTTTTATTTTTTAATATTTACTACAAGAAAATCTAATAAATAAACTATAACTAATTTTTGGAATATATATTTGGTTGATTGTCTTTCTTTTACTTGTTTATTTTTTCATCCTTCTTTCTTTTTTATTGATTGTATTTTTTTAGTTTATATTACCAATTACAAGCAACTCTTAATTAAGACCATCTTATAATTTGGATTGAAAGGTGAATTTTATTCTTATAAATTTATATTTTTTTATTTAATTTTTTAAATATAGTATTTTTTATAAGTTTTAAATTTAACATCCTTTTTAATATAAAATTTTCAACTCCAATAATATATTCAAAGTATAATAACTTAAATATTTAAGTTTTAAAATTTAAAGTATAATTAATAGTTTTTACATTGATTTTATTTTAGAAATATATTTTTAAAATTTTGAGTTGATCTAACCTTTTATTTTTAATGCTAGTAATTTTGGTGGTATATTTAGTATCTTAAATAAGTATATAGTTTTAAAAAATTGAGGCTTTAAAAATTATATTATAATCCTTTATATTTTATTCTTTAAACATAACTAATTTTATATTTAAAATTATTTATGTTATAAAAATAAAATAAAAAATTTATATAAGAATTTTTTTATATTGTGATTAAAAAATATAAATTATAAATTAATTTTTATTTATACTATAGATATAAATGATCCATAACTATAATATCTATATGTCATAGAATAGACTTTATATATTGGTCTCAATTTTTTCCAAAAAATCCAATAAAATGACACACTTTATTAATTTAATCTTGATAAAAAATATTTTTAATATCCATAATAATTATTCTTTTTCAACATCAATCTTTTGACGTTCTAATCTACCATTTTATTATAAAGAAGCCAATATTCTTCTCTATTAAAGATTATTGATGTATTTGAACATTTCTTTAGTTCCATATTTCTTTAAGTCAAAGCTTTATATACTTATTATTCCATTCCATTGCTTGTTTAAATGAAACTAATGTACTTTTAATTTAAATGGATGGCACATTCGTATTTCTTTTATAAATTTCTTGTATCAATTTATTAAGTCTAAGATGACATTTTTTAAAGAATTTATTGAAAGATCCTTTTTTAACATCAAAAGTGCCTCCTAATATACTTTCAATGCTTCTAAATTGTAAAAATTTGAAACCACTACAAAATAAATGACCATCAAATTTTTTTTCTATACAAATAATGATTTCTATGTGCCTAGTGCTTAACAAGGTGAATAATTATATTAAAGAGGCATCTTAAATGTTTGTTGTTTTTTATTTGTTAAAACAAATGATTAAAATATTTATAGATGATATGAGACCTTGAAAATGTTACATTCTTTTAATTTTTAAAATTAGATGGTTTTAGAATTTTTGATCTATTGGAATAGAGATTTTAGACTAAGAATAGTATTTGAGAAGGAAATCAAAGGATTATAGCTTTAGAAAGATCAAGTCTTAGTTAGATTTATTGAAAAAGCTAAATAAAACTTTAAGATAAAAAATTAAACTTTTTATAAGATAAGTTGATTGGTTTTATAATTTAAGACTTAAATTAGGGCAAGCAAGTAGTTAACCTTAGGATAAAAATGTCTTTTGAACACATTGGGGATGTTGGTTTTGCCAAAAATGTAGTATTTTGTGAATTATTAGGAGGTGCAGTCCTAAAATTGAACTTAGAATAGAAATAATTTTGGACCTTTGATCTTAGGTTATGATTTGTGATCTTAAAGGTGAAGATTTGGCTACCACCCTTGGAGTCTCTTGGTATGAGGGTAAAGAGGCTTCAACGGCCTCTCTTTACCTTAATTCAATAGTTAACCTTAAATTCTTAATTTACCTCCATCTTCACTTTTACACCAATAATCTTTTGATTTTGATTTTGATTTTAACTTTAATTTTAATTTTTTAAAACTTTTTATCTTCTATATTACTTTTAGCTTTTATCTTTCATCTTATATAAGTATTTGTTCTTTAATTTTTTTCTTATTATCTTTACTTCATCTTTTAATTTAATTTTAATTATTAATTTAAATTCTAATTATTAATTCTAATCTTAATTATTAATTTAAATTCTAATTATTAATCTTAATCTTAATTATTAATCTTGATTCTAATTATTAATCTTAATTCTAACTATCAATCATAATTTTATTTATTAATTAGATTTTTAATTAATTAATTAGATTATTAATTAGATATATTGACTTAATCTAATATAATTATCTAACTTAAGATTATAATTGAGTATTATTTGGAAGATATTTAACTACTAAGAATATAATTACTAAATAATTAAAGTTATATATAAAAATAAATAAATAAATATAAAACTAAATCAAATTAAATTAAATTAAATAATCTACAAAATTAGACTCATAATTGACACTTGGTTAAGTTGTAGTTCTTGGAGTATGCATTTAAGATGAATTGGTTCTTTTGCAACTTTTACTAATGCTCAATATTTTGTTCCTATTATTAAAAGAAATATAATAGATTATTTTTTGTTGGCCCATGATATAATGTTGTCATATTGTGATTTGACTATGATGTAAAAATATTATACATGTACATTTAATATATAATTTACTACATAATTAAGTGAGAGCTATATTAGTGGATTTTTATTGGTTATAAAATGTGATTAGATTCTTAGTTTAAAAAGAATTCATTCAAAAGGACTATTAATGAGATTTATACAACCTTATTCTCTTTTGATAGTAACTTTGAAGTTGATTTTATATTGATAATAACTTTTATATATCTTAAATCATCTTTGTTAAACATTGATGATTCTTGAGGTCTAATTTATTTCTTTTATTTGATATTTAGAATACATATTATATAAATCTTATTAAAAAAAAGATTGAAAATAGATTTTTAGTATGAAAAGGAATAATTAGGCAATCCATGTAGAAGAATGGAGATGGATGATAGAATTCTTTATTCCTATTGGCCAAAAATCATACCCAATGGACTTCAAGGAGGTTGTTTGAGGCCTTATTAGGGCTTAGAATTTGTTTTTTTAAAAGGAATCAAACATCAAAGGCTAGGATCAGCAAGTTTTTATTTTTGGCTATGATTTTGGTGCAAAATTTGTATGATTTGGACTTTTTATTAAGGAGATATAGGCTCTCAAAGTTAAGGTGTTGAAATTGTACCTATTATCACTCTTTTGGATATAACTTGTGCATACAAAAAGCAATAGAAGATCGGCAGCTAGGACTAGAAAGAAAACTTTCTTGGCTATATTTTTTGATTATTGTTTAATAAAATCAAAGCTAAGATAAAGGAGATATTGGAAGTTGAAGTTAGTGCTTATAATCAAAAGGCAGTAAATGATCCTACTTAATTAGTGGTTATGTTTTGAACTATATTTTAGATAATTTGATAATTTTTTGGCTCAAAATTTTTAGAAGTATATTTATTTATGTTACAAAACTATATACAAAAATTTTATAATATTAAGATTTTGGATTTGAGAGATATAAAGAAAATAGTGCTCAAGTATCATTAAACTAGGATTTTAAGCACTTGCTAGGATTTTCAATATATCAAATAATCAAAAGTAAATCTACAATTGAATTTTTTTATGATAAAGATTAAGAGTATTATTTATACTTTAAAAAATTTTTAATAGAAACTAAACAGCTAGATTAAGAGTTATTAAATTCTAAAATTTAAAAAAAAATAAATCTTTATAAGTGATTAAGCTATTAAAAGATTTTATTGCAATTTGAGTCTTTTGTACAAACTAAAGGGATTTTTTAAAAGCCAAGACTTTATAGAGGTGGAAAAATAGGTATAAGGAGTTACAATACAATTTTGATATAAAGATGAGGTTTTCAAAGGAGATTATGGATTTTTCTTGAAAGTTATTGGCAACTTAACTTATGACCAATTCATTATTTGAGATTCTATTTAAAAAAAAAAGTGTTAAAAAATTTCTATATACCATAGAAAAACTTTATGTACAAATCTATTTAAACACAAGAGATTTTTATCAATATAATTTTTTTTATAATATCATTGTATTATTTGTCTTTTTTATTTTAAAAAAATTACTTATTAGAATCTTAGCAATAAATTGCAAGTAAATTCTCTACAACCAAGTACTCAATGTAGTCTTAGATTGAAGATCACACCACATGACAACTTGGTGAATTTGACATGAAATATCTGGGATAGAGAGTTTTTGATATTTTATTATGGCAAGAGAACAAAGAAGTAGAAGTAGGATCTATAGTGGTATACCATCACTGTAGTTTGATCCTACAACAACTCAAATGTTTCAAGTATTTGCACTTTTTATATAGCAATAGCAAATAGTGGAATATAAAGAAGCTATGGCTACTTAAGCTTTACAATCTATGGTTGGATTATTGGATCCAAATATTTAAAATATTATTCATGAAAGATGGAACTCAACAAGGTATCAAAAAAAAAAAAAAAAAAATCCTTATATTTAAACTTGCAATTGTATCAAAACTACAAGAGCATATTAAAAAAATTATTCAAGCTCATGGAGTTAAATAGAAAGATTTGATTCTTCAATTAAAAGAAGAATATTTTTTAAATGATGCAAATAGAGTGACTTAAAAATCATTCATAGAATAGATAAACAAGTTCAATAAGAAGTTGGTTGTTATAGAATTGTTTTGAGAATTTAAAAGATAATTTCTTCAATTATCTTGGATAGAAAAGCTCACACTTAAAATTAATAAGATGGTGTTATTTTTTCAATTAGCCAATAATAAATTATAAAAAGAATTGGAATTATTGTTGGAAGATAATACAAAAGACAATGGACTTACTAATAATTGGAAGAAGGTCTCTAAAACAATGAGTATACTTGCAAAAATGAAATATTAGAAAGATAAGATGGTGGTTAGGTAAGAAACTAGGCTTCCACCAATTTCAATATCTCAAAAGTAACCACTAGGACTTGCTATATATGTATCTACTATTCTAATTCCTATGCCTATAATTGTATTACAAAAAGATGCAATAAAAGAGTTGATCAAAAGAATTAAAGACTTACAAATCAAAATAAAAAAGCTAAGAGAAAACGGTGGAACATTTGAAGATAAACATATATCAAAGCAGGGATATATACAAAGATGTATTTGGTATGATATTTGATACAAGAAAATCCACCTAACTCTAACAGATGTTTTATTTCATGCTTTGGAGATGATGGAACATCAACTATCATTTCCTTGAAAAGAGGTTGTGCAAGTGCAAGCACACAAGGGACATGATCATCAAGGCAAGGATCCATAGGATCATTGGCAATAGCTTTGTAGAGCTTCCTATGCGGTGTTGTTTTGATGTATACTGTTAGAGAATCAAAATGCTTCCGAATCGGTATCAACCTTGTATGCTTTAATAGCAATGGAGATCAAAGAGGGATCTTTATTATTACTCAATTTAATGGACTATCGACAACGTCATCATCTATACCCGCTCTAGCAAAATCGATAGTAGCAGATGTAGCATTAGTGGCCAAAAATATAACATAAGGCCTTGAATATACAGATGGAGTACATGTTGCCTCAGTAGCATTAAAAATTCTAGGCACTAAATGATCCAAAGGTCATACTATGCTAATTATCAAATTTGACTTGCTTGGTAATAAATTTTGAATACATCTTCCAATCTGAAAAAGGATGAAAAGCATAAAAGATTACGAATATGAACAATACAATTAACAACTACAGATTATTACCACATGTTTTCCTTGACGACAAGATTAAAGAAGTGAAAGTAGCCTCAAATAACAAATTACAAAATAAAGCTCACACAAAGTAATAAATTATAAATTTTATATATTTATAAATATTATGTATAAATAAAAAATTTATAGATTGGTGGTTTTCAATAAAAAATGCTATCGTCTAAGTACGTGGTGGATGAACAACTCCATCGATCTTGAAAAGTTCATAAGATACTTCAAGGTTCTTGGCAAAGATGGTCATTCCACTAATGATGTGTTTCAAAAGTGGATCGTCAATAATGAGCGGACTACATCTGATTCGATTTCAATCCATAAATTCTCGCAAGTTGCCCTATTCACAAGCCAAATGAAGTTCACGAAGTCAAGGAGCAAGGCTTGCCACCAAAAAATCATCATCTTAGAAATAATGATTTCAAGATCGTAAAAATATAGCATTTCCAATCTTGTCACAAATACTCTTTTTCAAAGAATCATCAATTAGAAGAGTATGTTCTATCATGGACATAGAATATAGACAAGAAGTTTAAATAAGAAGTTCAAGAAGAACTAGCAAGAACTAGATTAATCAGATTAATACAAAAACAACACTAGAGAGGTGAACTAGAGCTCCAAGAGATGTGTTGTGGAGACTGAAGAACTCTTCAGCCTCAACTCCAATATATACTCCTACCTAGCAGCTTCCATCAACTAGGAAGCTTTTCAAGCAACTTCCACCAACTAGGAAGCTTCTCAAGCAACTTTTACCAATTAAGAAGATATAAGAAGGTTTTGGAAGATTTTAGAGAGTTTTAAGAATCTTTTAAAAGGTTCTGATAAATATGTCTTTGACATCATCTCTTCTTCTAGCTTTGAGGTCTCCGAGAAGCCATTTGAAATATATACTCAAAAACGTAGAAAATCAAAGATTTGATGCATAGTTTCTATAATATATTCCAGTTGTCATTCACAAGGCAGATGATTCATGGATCCTTGTAACCATTGATAATGACCAATACCTTCCACTTGAGACCATGCCTGAACTTTTGTATCTTTATTATAGAAGCGACTTGAAAATATTGTTTCGCCACTACCTTCATGAGTTGGTTCAGCTTCAAAGACAAACATGAGTGACCTGCTACTTGATATTCTTTGACATCTTCTTGGTTCTTCTAATTCTTCATCTCGAGGTCGACGCCATGAATTACTCAGTTGAGATGGCACCACTAGTATAGTATCCACATTCTTACTAGCCATATCTAAATATATCTTAAGATTAGATATCTTGATACCACAAAATACAACAAGTTATGTTTTAATAAGACTTGGATCCCTTTTCTATTCATTTCTTCAAAGAAGGCTTCATCTTCACCCTTCGTCAATGGCTAGTTTTTGGTTTATTAGGATATCGTCGATGGAATTTTTGTACCTTTTGCAGTGCATTGGCAAAATTTTTGATTGATTCCCATGTTTGTTTATTAATATCATAGCCGCTCCAATGTACTAAGTACTCTAATTTATTCCATCTTTGCCGTGAATCTAATATCTTTTCCACCTCATATTCTTTGTAGTTTTTAATTTCAATATTAGGTAGCGAACATTGTACTCTTTCAAAAAAAGACGATTCCTGATAAGGCTCTAACAAAGAAACATGAAAGACAAGGTGTACCTTCATAGCAGCTAGTAATTCTAGGTGGTACGCCACAAGATTGATTTGCTTTTGGATAACAAATGGTCCCAATCTCCAATAGTCCAAGTTATCACATGGCTACTTGGTCTTGATATTTCATCAAAGCAGCCATATTTTATCTCCAATTTTGAAATTAAGTGCCTGATTCCAAAATTTATTTGCGGATGTTTTGTAAGATTCTTGGACAATTTGTAATTGAAGCTTCAATGTGGTTTGAAGCTTTAATAGCTTCTTCACTAATCCTTCAATTGTTGGATTATTATTTGTTGATGGACTCAATAGATCAAAGTTTGGATGGTACCCATAGTTGAAAAAGAATAGTATTTTTTGAATTGATCCATGAAAGGTGTTGTTATATGCAAACTCGGCTAGCAGTAGATATGCAATCCAATTATCTTGTTGATAGTTGATGTTGCATCATAAATATTGTTTCAAAACTTGATTCACCCATTTTGTTTGGCCGTTAGCTTGAGGATGGAATGCCGAAGAAAGCTTGATGTCTACCTTCAATATCTTAAAAAAAGATCTCTAAAACTTTGATATAAATTAGGTTCCTCAATCCGACACAATATCATATGGTAGACCATGATATCGATATACATTATCAAAGAAGAGCCTTACTGTGTCTTTGCATGACGATGTCTTCTTACAAAGAATAAAATGTGCCATTTTTGTAAGCCGATCCACCACAACAAAGATACTATCAAATGAATTTGATGGTGGCAGGTCTGTAATAAAGTCCATGGAAATTGAAGACCATGGACGATATGGAATCAACAATGGCTATAAAAGTCTATAAAGGCAATGCCAAGGATTCTTGGATCTTGAATAAATGTCACAAGAGAGGACAAAATCTTTCACATCCTTTCACATTTGGAGCCACCAAAAATCTTGAGAAATGAGTTCCAAGGTCTTGTTGTATCCAAAATATCCCATAGTTGAAAAGTCATGACAAGATTGAAGGACTTAAAGTCGTGCTGGCCCTTTTGGGATATACAACCGCTCTTCAAAGTATAAAAGATGTCCTTCAACCTTGAACTTGTCATCATTGATACACTGCTTGATATCAAGGGCTATTGAATCTTCAATGGTTGCAGCACGTATCTGGTTGACAAAGTTGGCATCAATTAGCACAAGAGCAGCATAAATCCTGAATTGCTCTGGCTTTAACAATGTCATATATTGTTAATCAAGCACTGCTTCTCCAATCTTCAGCGCAAGATATGATCTTCTTGATAATGCATCGGATCGTCTTTATTGCTTTCCAGGCTGATAAGTAATAACGAAGTCAAATCTAGATAGTGACATATTCCATCAAGCTTGACAATGGTTTAGAATTCGAGCCGATATGAAGTACTCTAGATTCTTGTGATCCGTATATACGGTCACCGGATGTGCAGCTCCTTCGAGGAAGTGAGGCCTCTCTTGGAAAGAATCCACTATAGCAAGGAGTTCCTTATCACAGATCTTGTAGTTGATCTCAGCCGCAGAAAACTTTTGTAAATAGAATGCAACCGGATGAAGCTTATTGTCAATGCCCATCTGCGAAAGTACGACTCCTAAAGAAAAATCCAAAGCATCGATTTCCAAATAGAAAGCCTTTGTAAAGTTTGGGTGTACCAAGATTGGAGCCATAGTAAACGCTGTCGTATGTCGTGAAGTCTTGCTTGAGAATGCTCCGGGCACCTGGCTGTGGAAGATAAAAAAGAAATATGCAACAAAATTAGTCCTAACCTTTCTAATTAATTTTTAAATAATCTTTAATCAAACCTTAATTAAACCCTAAAATAAATCTTAACTAAATCCTAGTCAACCCTGGTCAAACCCTAAAACAAACCCTAATTAAACCCTAGTCGAATCTTAACCAAACCCTAAGAAAATCCTAAGGTAGTTTTAGAATCTCAATAACTACCAAATAAATCATTGATCTTAATTGAAATTTTTCACACACCTTACTAATTAAGTTGAAAACAAGCACATTAAGTTTGAAGAAGATCTAACTTCACAAAAAGAAGAAAAATCCATAAATTTGCATGGGTGACGGCCGGCCTCCTTCTCCAATCTTAATGCTAATATTCCAATACCTAAATCTCCCTTTCACACCGTTCAATTGCTTTTAAATTTTGTATATGCATAGAAAAACAAGTCTACTACCCACACACACAAATTTCACTCCAATCCAACTAGCAGATTGCTCAAGATCTCAAAAATCCCAACTAACCTTCAAAGCTTAATTCCTGAGACCTTGACCTACTTAAACCTCAATTACATACAATTAAACCATTAGATTGAGTTCAAGTTCATAGCACACATTAACAACAACAATATCCAAAAATCCACAAATTTCCAGCTGTAGATCTACTCCAAAGCTTTTGGAATTGCCTAAACCATCAACCCTATTTTATTTCACAAAATCTCAAGTAGCCGAAATAAATCCTAACTTTGCAAAGCTCTTACAAAGTCATTTTTAATCCAAATCACTCTCAACCAAATCCTATGCAAAACCTCTTAAGTCTTCTTTCTAATCCCATCTTTCGATCTGCCAAAAGGCTCTTGACTTGCCCTAGGCAGCCGTTTTAGTAGCCAAAGGTCTGATTTTGACCCTGTCCTACAAACGGCCAACCCTTGGATATCCATCTAACCTATCCTAGGGATATTATAGCCCGATCCTACCCTCAAATTAACCCTAATAACAATCATGCTAGTGATTTATCCTTTTTATTATATTTTTACTATTTTATGGCCTTTCTAAGATAATAAAAGAATTACTACAACCTAAAAGATAAAATTGCTAACTAATTCTTATCTACTAGCTATTAAGTGAAGAAAATAAATTAAGAGACTCTCATAAAAACCTTATTAAAATATGTTGAATTTTTGTTGACTAAGATAATAGAGTATTAATTGAAAAATCATTTTTAGTCATAATTTCACCATATAATCGTGTCACAACACGACAATGCTGTCTTAAGATTTTGAAATATTTTTTCCACTAGAAGTCTCCATTCAAGCTTATCCTTATATGTTAATCAAGTGAATGGAGCAACAACTTGAGAGTAATTCTTCATGAAGATCCAATAGAAGTTAGCAAAGCCAAAAAAACATTGTACATCTGTAATCGTCTTCAGAATTTTCCACGACTCAATTCCTTCCACCTTCTTGGGATCCATCTTCAAGCCTTCCATAGTCACAACAAACCCTAAAAATTCCATCTCAGTTTGGTAAAATAAGCACTTCTCCAATTTGGCATAGAGTCCTCGCTCGCATAGTTTTTCAAGTATCAAACGAATGTGCTTCTCATGCTTTTCTTCGTTCTTGGAAAATATCAAGATATCATCCAGATAGATGACAATAAAATCATTTAGATGCTCTTAAAAAATATCATTCATCATGTATTGAAAGACTACCGGAGCATTGGTAAGGCCAAATGGCGTGACATTATACTCAAAATGGCCATAACTTATACAAAAAGCTATCTTCCATTCATTTCCTTCTTTGATTTGTACAAGGTTGTAAGCTCCTTTTAGATCAATCTTTGTAAAGATCTTTGCACATCTAAGTTGTTCCAAAAGACTAGACATCAAAATTAATGGATATTGATTCTTCTTTATCACCTTATTGAGACCTCGATAGTCCACGCACATCCATAGTGAGCCATCCTTTTTTTTCACAAATAAGATTGGTGCCTTAGCTGATGATTTTGAATGAAAAATGAAGTTCTTGGCTAGGTTCTCGTCAATGTATTTCTTCAATTCAGCCACCCCCGTCTGCGATAGATTGTAGAATGGGCCAAAAGACGGTTGTGCTCCTTCTTGTAATTCTATAGCACAATCATATAGCTAGTGCTTTGGTAGCATGTCACCATTCATCTTTTGAAACACGTCTTGAAAATCCTTGTATTGTTCCGATATACCTACTGTTGAAATTTGCTCTCTATTAGTTGGAGTCGCATAAATGACCAATGGTGTGCCTTTCTTGCATGATCTTACAAACAATCTTGCTCCAATAAATAAAGACTTTTTAGTTTGGGGTCTTCTTCTAAGCTTGTCCTTAGGTTGTTCTATAGGAAATGTTATCCTCTACAGCCTCCAATCTATAGATGGATTATATTTTTTTAATCAAGAAAGACCAAGAATAATAGGGTTTGACGGGATGCCAATAATGTTAAAAATAATATAACTATTATGGTCTTTAAATATAACCTCTATAGGTTCTGATTCAGGAATGACACTTCTAAATAATAAAGGTCGTCCATCTATTACTTCTACGTGAACAGGCTTGAATTTTTGTATTAGGAGAATTTTGTGACGCTTAACAAATTCTTGATCTAAGAAACAAACAGATGCTCCTGAATCTAATAAGGCTAAGGTTTTTAATTTTTGAGGGCCAAAAAGCAAAAGAATTATAAAACAACGGACAAGTTGAATAAAAAGAGAAGAACTTGGTATTTATTTGTCCAACCGCATGGTTCCTATTGTGGCTGGGCATCCTTGTCCTTGAACAAATGCACCTCTAATCTTGATGCTGTGTCTATTTTGCTTCTTAGAACAGCTTCCAGCTCTATGGCCTTCTCTACCGCAATACAAATACAAACCTTCCTCCATACACTGCTTCTTTTCTTCTAGAGTAAGAGATTTGATACGTACCGCATCAATCTGCATGTCTTCTATCTCCAATTGTGAATTTAGGCTACTTATCGATATAATTGCGCCGTGATGACTTGTATATTGTTTGGAGTGTTGGTCTTAGCGACACTGAAATAGGCGGTTATTGCACTTCACAGCTTGGCTAATGGCTTTGTTGAGCGTTTGTAAATGAGGAAGAGATAACAACAAATCCTTCACGTCGTCTCTTAGATCCCAATAGAATTGAATCATCAATGCTTCTTTGTCCCAGTTGATGTTGCATGCTAATTGTTTGAAATCTGATGTATAGACTCATACAGAGCGAGTCTTTTATTGTAGCGATTGAATTTTTATTGTAGCCCATCGAGCTTTGTTATGCTCGCCAAATGCAACTGCAAATGCCTCCAAAAAAGTCTCAAAGTTATTCAAATTGATGATCTTTTTTCAAATAGAGGAGCAAACCATGATAGAGCTTGTCCCATAAGTAAAGTTCCAACCAATCTAATGCGTGATTCCTCCGTTGGATAATGTTTAGATTGTAGAGCTATTATCAACTTGATTTGATTGAAGAAACCTCAAAACTTAGAGCGTGTACCATCAAACTTATCAAGAAGGCTAATTTGAGGCTCTTTTTGTTGTAGAAGCAATGGTTCTCGTTGAATCACAGATAAAGCTGCTTCTTCTGGTGCAGAAGCTTGAGGTTGACAAAGCCCAAATTGTACTATTGAGGATGCTCCATTGTTATGAAATCTTGCAAAGACTCCTTCAATCACTATAGTTCTTTGTGATAACGTGGTAAGAACATTCATAATGGCATCTAACTTGGACTCCAAACTTTTAGTCATATTAATGTCTTAACCTTCGGCCATTCTAAAAGAAAAGAAGTAATTGTTTTTATAAGGAGGATATATTGGTTTAAAAAAAGGATACTTTGCAACCTCTAAAACGCTTTATAACTTTCAAAAAGAGGAATAATCCACTCTCTTTAAGAAGAATAAGATTCCAATATTATAACGGAAAAGAGGGTAATCTGCAACCTCTAAAATACTAGTGTACCTTCAAGAAGAGGGATAATCCACACTTCATCAAGAAGGAACTAGCTCTGATATCTAAGATGAGAGTAGTCTTGACAAACTGTCACAGATACAGAATATAGACGGGAAGTCTAAACAAGAAGTTTAAAAAGAACTGGCAAGAACTAGATTAATCAGATGAGTACAAAAACAACACCAGAGAGGTGAACTAGAGCTCCAAGAGATGTGTTGTCAAGACTGAAGAACTCTTCAGCCTCAACTCCAATATACACTCCTACTTAGGAACCTTCTCAAGCAGCTTCCATCAACTAGGGAGCTTCTGAAGCAACTTCTACCAACTAAGAAGATATTAGAAGGTTTTGGAAGATTCTAGAGAATTTTAAGAATCTTCTAAAATATTCTAGAAGATTTTGATAAGTATGTCCTTGATATTTTTTCTCAAAAATGGTTAAGAGCTATTTTAGTACAATAAAAGCCTATCACCAAGAACTTTTAAAAAAAACTCTTTTGAACTATTCAAACTTGTAAGAAATTTTTCTTGGGACAATTCAATCTTAGAACAACTATCTTATCTAAGAATTTCAAAAGAGGATTTTAAGTCCTCAAACAAAAAGTTTGTAATTGCCTATATAGTTGATCTCTTCATCAAGCTCCAAATGACAATATGAGCAGCCATGTTGTACAATATGGCCAAAAATTCATGCACAAAAGGACGCATATATATATCCTTTGACCTAATCAAAATCGAAATTGTTAAAGAGAACTTGTTCATGCAGACTTCATATGTGTGGTGCTATCTTCTAGCTATGAATCATTCCATAGATTGATAGAAAATACCATTCAAGTCTAAAATAATATTTAGCCACTTTTATTGCAGCTTGGACTTCATATGCAAAAAATTCTGCAGCAAAGTCACTTCGCAATACTCTGAATCTACCTGATTATTAAAAAAAAATGAAACAAATGAAATTACCTATTTGAATGCAGAGCCAAAAATAGGTGAAGAGACTTGGACTAATAAAAAACATTGCATCTTAGTAATCAAGTACAAAATATTTTTACTAATTGATGATTTTAAGGCGACGGGCCAATGTAAAATTTCAAGCATTTTTTATTAGAAAAATATTAAAAATATAAAAATATTAGATATTATATGTAAATATAAATTTTATATTTATAATATATATTATATATATATTTGAAAAACTCCATCAATTATACAACTTCTATGAGTAGGACAAGAAATTTGAATCTGGATTGAGAGTTATACTAATCTAAAATATAAATTTACATTCCAAGGCAAATCGCCTCCATCAAAAAAAATAAAGATTTTGCTTGTATTCCTATCAATTAAAACATCTTTATAAGATTCAATAAATAAATATAATATGGCAGAATAAAAAATAATTATAATTACGTGCAATCAAAATTGATAAGGGTCGAGGTGAACATCTTAACAGACTCATCTCCTTCATGAATATCTACATCCTATAGAACAACTTTACGGTCTACAATTGGCATTATCTCCTTTGCATCAAAGATAGCTTAATGCTCTTTATCCTCCTCGCCAATCCCATAATCTAGCTGCTCCTCCTCCTCGCCAAAAAATCTCACATAAGATTCTAAAAAATCATCGAAACAAGATAGAAGAGAGCATTCGATGCCAATAGGTGAAATTGACTTTTGTCTAATCAAAACATGAGGAGCGTGCCTGTCCATAAGAAGAGAAGGAACAAAAGCCTCAACCAGAGAGGCAACACCACTACCTGACTTATTCTTGAGTCAAAGATGATAATGTTTAGGAGATAGTAAACTTTGTGAAGCAACTTGGTGACTAATATCCACATAGTCATTAACCATAACATGGCAAGTCTTGAAGTTTGGAAGGTGGAGGCTGTTTTGAATTGATGATGCCAACTCAATTGCTTGCTTTAGAGAATTTGCCATTTGGACTCTTGAAGCTCGCATATCACCTGAAATTGAGATTAGCTGAAGAAAAAGAAGCGATACTCTCAATTCTTTCACCTTCACAAGCTCAACCCTCAATTAAGCTACTTTCGTAAATGTACAAGTAATGGCTTCTTTTGCCTTCATCTCAGCAAGGGCAATCACCTCTCTTGCTCTCTTGAGCTCTAAGGCTTAAGCCTCCCTGTCCTCAGTCTTCTTCTTCTTCATGTCCTCCTTCGCCTTCTAATAATCCATCTCAATATTTGGAATAATATCCGTAGGCAGTGGAAAAATTGTATTTGTATTTGAAATTCCATGTGGAATACACATCAATGCCTAATATAAGGCTTAAGCTGCACAGTCGACTGTAGGTCTGATACTTATACCAACAAATAATACTGTAGGAATAATTGCTGCAAATGGCTCAATGGGTGTATTCAATGAAGCAGAAGGATGGAAGTTCATTACAGTATTGTTATCACTATTGGACGTATCATCAACCAACTTCCTATCTTAAATAGAAGTACACTCATTGAGGTTGATAAATACACGAGTGCTTATCGATAGAAGGATAATACCAACATCATCGGAAGCATAATGTGAAGGTAAAATTCACTCCTCAATTCAAATTATAAGGTGGCGTCAATTAAAAGTTGCTTGTAAATTTTGGTGTGAAGTATAGAGAGCAATAAACAATAATGAAGGAGAAGAACAACAAAAGACAAGTGAAATGTGTGCAATTAAGTAATTATACACTACAAAACTAGTCACAATCTATTCACTGTATTTTCATCTAATAAAAAGTAAAAATAAAAAATAATAATTATATTTTTGAATAGATAATTTTTTTATCTTTTCAATGATATAAAAAACATATAAATCTAAATTACTATGAATAAGTTATGATAATTCAAAGATAAAAAGTAAATAATAGAAAAGTTAAGTGGAAAAGTTTTACCTCAAGGAATACTTGCTTAAAAGATCATGGATTCAAACCTCACCAAGGCTCACAAGTAATATATATGGATGTCCTACAGAGGCCACGAGGCCTTAGTCTTATCCTCCTACCTACATTTAAGGTGCCACAATCCATATGGGACTTGTACACCTTTCTTTCTATAAGGACTATACTAGCTGCTGGTCCTCCTATTTTATACTAGTAGAACTAATAATTTTATATTTTTGACTTCATCATAGTATTTAAAAACACTCTATTAGCCTAAAAACCTTGCATGGCCTTCAAATCTTGCTCCGTTTCTTCATAATGGCTTCCAAAGTGGTAAAACTTATTTTTACCAAAGTCTTTAAAATTGCTCTAAAAATTCTTAATAAATTCTAAATAAATTCTAAAAATATCTATAATATTTTTAAAATGATATTATAAATTTAAGGCTATTTTATTTTAATTTTAAATTTTTTTATAATAATAAAATCAATTTAAATTAACTCAAAATTCTATTTTCTACAAAAATAATTAAAAAGACATGAGATTTCTTTCTTATGCTTCTTCTACCTACTAAGTAATATTTATAGGTTTTTAATGAGTAATATATGTAGATAGAAGTTCATGCCACATAGCATCTTGGTAAATTTAATATGAAATATTTGGAATGGAGAGTTTTGAAGAAATATTTTGCCTTTCTATTATGGTTGGGAACAAGGAGGTAGTAGTGGAAACTGCACTAAGGTATCACCAATGTAGCTTGATTCTACTACAATTCAAATGTTTCAAGCATTTACTTTTTATATGCAATAACATCAAGCAGTAGAATACAAATAAGCATTGGCTACTAAAGCCTTATAATCCATTATTGGTTTATTGGATCAATTCGATCGAAAGAACATCTCTAAGTATTTGAAGTATTATTCTCAGGAGATAGAACTTAATAAAATAGCAGAGAAAGAGATAATCCTAACATTTCAACTTGCAGTTGTACATGAATTTTGTGAGCACATAAAAAAAATTATTTAAATTCATAGAACAAAATGGGAGGATTTTATCCTTGAGCTAAAAGAAAAGCATTCTTTAAAGGATGTTGAAAGGATGACAAAAAAATCATTTATGGAATAGGTTAATAAATCCAATAAGAGATTGGTTGCAACAAAATTATTTTGAGAATTTAAAAGGCAGTTTTTTCAATTATCTTAGATGAAAAAGCTTACACTTAAAAATGACAAGGTGGATCTATTTTTCCAATCAGTTGATAATAAAATATAAAGGGAGTTGGAGTTATTATTAAAAGATAATACAAAAGATAATGGATTTATTATTGATTGAAAGAAGGTCTCAGAAGCAATGGATATACTTGCTAAAAGAGAATATTGAAGAGGTAAGGTGGTAATAAAATAAGAAACTATACCTCTATCAATTACAATATCTTGCAAGTAATTACCAAAACTTGTTATACCAATATCTACTGCCTTAATTTCTACATCTATAGCTACACGTCAAAAAGATGCAATAGAGGAATTGATGAAGGGAATGAAAGACTTACAAAACAAATTGACAAAGCTAGAAAAAAAAGAAGGAACATCTGAAATCAAACCTACATCAAAGTAAGGATATATACAGAAGTGTATTTGGTGGGACAATATATAGCATCCTTGCAAGGAGTGTAGAGATTTTATTGACACTTTACAATAGAGAGTAATTTTATGGAAGGATGGAAAGATTGCTTTACAAGATACATGTGAGTTTTTTAAAACCAATTTTAGAAAAGGAGGGATGAAAAGGATTTTAGAGGATTATCTATCTCAAAATACTATGGCATCAAGGGAAGCCACCACTTATAACATTGAGGTTGTAAGGGAGAAAGAAGATGGTTTTGGCAAATATATAGAGACAAAGGATTTGTAGAATCATATTATTACTAGCATGAATAAATAAAAAATTACAAGACAAGAATTATTCAATACAGCCACAATAATAAAGAATGCTACAAGATGATATGACCTTGTAGATACCATGTCTCTACATACTTATTTGGCACAATCTTATCATAAAGCTTTGATAGACATGAAGAGGGAAAGTAATATAATAGAAAAAAAACTTAAGGAATTAAGTAATAAGAGGATGTCTTAAAGAGATGAAAAAGAAGTATAAAATAAGGAAATATCTACACCATAGGATAGTAGATTATTTGAGAGTAGACCATCAAAATCATACCTTGGAGATATATTGCTATCAAAGAAAAAATGAAAAGAAAAGATGGAAGCAAGTAAAAATAAAGAGAAGGATAAGCCTATTGCCTATAAATTATAATAAGATATTGAGGCAATTATAGATTTAAAAGAAATATTAAAAAAAAAGATATTAAATACCAAAATTAAATTTACATTATGAAAAATTTTGGGCATTGCAAAAAAAGAATTTCATGATATCATTATTGACACTATCAAGCAGAAGAGGCAATTCATATGAAAGTTTATAATGTCTAATATTCTAAATACAACATTAACAAAAGAAGAAGAGCCAAAATTATTTGAATATTATATTAATCAAAAAGATTAATATTCTTTGAATGAGGATAAGATTGATAACAAGGGTCTTAGTCATTATTCTAAGAGGTATTGGATTAGAGGCACCACAGAAACTTTGATGAAGATGGGAGACTTGGAAGATCTGATAGTTGCTCTTATTGACCATGGATCTGAAATCAATATTATGTCTAAAGATATTTATAAATGTGGGAGGTGTCTCATTGATATTGAACATGGTTGGATGATCCGAGCAGCAAATAACACATGTGCAGACTTTTATGGTGCTTGTTCAAATGTAAAGGTGAAAATTAGAGATATATCTATTAAATAAAACTTCTTTGTTTAGAAAAATACTTCTTATCCAATAATTTTTGCACAACCATATATTATTCTTAAGAGGATGGAAACTAAGATATTAAATGATGGATCTGCATGAATTTACATTAGAAGCCAAGATGATAAACAAATAGTGCAATTTTTAATAATATTTGTTAATCATGAGCATAATAGGGATTATTTATAGAATGATTTATTATCAAGGATTGATGAAGAGTTTAAGGATTTTTATAGGATATTATTATAGAATGAAGATGTGATAGTATATTAAAGAAGGTATTCTCAGAAGGAGAAGAAAGTACGTTTTATACAAGAGTTGTAAAATTTTTTAAAAGTAGATTTGCTATATACATGCAACTTAATGACCTACAAAAACGAGAAAAAAAAGTTGTGAGAAAAATAAAAAAAGACCTAAAAAGAGTAGATGTGCTTGATGAAGATGACAAGATAATAGGTGTATATATAGAAACAGATTTAGAAAATATGTTGGAAGAATTTGTAAAGGTTGAAATAACAGATGAAGATCAAGTGGTGCAAGTACATTCAAGAAAGCTCTACTTTATCATACAAGTGTTTCAAGGTTATGAAGTCAAAGTTGAAATTAGGTATAAAACTATAGAGAGAAAAATAAAACCTATTGCTACACCATTGCTTAATGATTCAAACTTCCAAGTTCAAGAAGCTTCAAAGGAAAAGAACTTATAAAATCATAATAAAATTGGCCATAAGTTTACAGAAAGTATGTTCAAGAAAACAAAAGTGAGATCTGCGGATTTTCTTCTACCTATTAAAGAAACAAAATTTAGAAAAATGTTGAAAAAGCACAACAAAGCTTTTACTTTTGATCTTTTAAAAATTAGATATGTAGATCCAAGTACTATGGCACCAATGATTATATTTATAGTTCCACATGCTGCGTAGAATCTAAGGCCAATTCTAGTACCTAAAGCATATCTATCCAAACTTATAGAGATTTTAAAAGAAAAGATACAGATGAAAATCTTAGAACCATCATTTGCACCATATTTTAGTCATTGATTTATAGTACCAAAGAAAAATGGAATTCTATGATATATTTAAGATATGCAACCAATGAATGAAATAACCATTAGAAATACAAGCATGGAATCAATTGTTAGAAAATTTGCTGAAATATTTGCTAGTAGAGCCATTTACTCTATTGGAAATCTTTATTCTGAATATAATCAATTTTAACTTCTAGAAGGAAGTAGGAATATCACTACTATGAAGATACCTTTAGGGCTAGTAAAAATAACTGCAAAGGAGTTTATCAAAATGAAAAACAATATGATAACAATTACTCGTTGCTTGGAAGATGAAAATTTAAGAATCGGTATTCTTAATTGACTTCTAAGAGTTTGCTGCCTCAAGACCTGCTATATGATCATCTTCTCACAACAATTATGTAAACTTATGGCCAATTTTATTATGTAAATAATTATGTAAACTTAAAGGGGATGTTGTAAATTTGTATCTAGTCATATTTTGGATTATGATAAGATTTTATCATGGCTTGAGGAAGTCTACTTGATCTTATCAAGAGCTAAATCAACCTTTGATTTTTGAGAAGTTATTATTGTAGGACATTTATGTGGATGGTTTGATCACAAACCAGACCCTACTAAAGTAGATGCCATACAATAGATGAAGAAAGTTTGTAGCTTACAAACAGAAGTGTAGAGATTTTTGGAAGCTTGTATATTTTATTATATATGGATTCTATATTATGCATATATAATAGATCCTCTCTATGATTTGCTATGGAAAAGAAAGAGGTTTAAATATGAAAAGACACATACAAAAGCAATACAAAGATTGAAGCAATCATTGTCTTCTCTACTTGTGCTATATAGAGTAAATTAGGAAAATAAAAAATCAATGATACTTACAATTGATACTAGTCCTATAGCTATTGGTTGAGCAGTGCGACAAGACGATGAAGAAGGAAATTAATTTGCCATACAATTCAGAGCTAAGGTTTTAAGTGAAAGACAAAGATGCTAACTACAAATAAAATGAGAATTATGGGGGATAGTAACAATTCTAAAAATTAAAAGAAAATACTTAATTGGAACATCAGTATTAGTAAAAACAGATTATTTGTTATTATTGGAAATAATCACCAATTAAAATATCCATGATATTACTATGTATCATAAACATAAGATTTATTCCAATAGTTATCTAGTTAATACAGATTGATAGAAGTACGTAAAATAAACTAATTTGATAACATCTTATAGAGAAGCTTCTTAGAAGCTTCATAGACATGAAATCACCTTTATACATATCTATAGATAATTGGTAGATTAGAAACTTGGTCAACAAGCTAGCCATGTGTTGTATACGTTAGTAGCTTGTGGAACAAATCATATACGTGGCGCACATGTAGAAAACTTATCTTGCAAGTTTGCCACAAATTAGACATGTGTATGATGTCTTATAGAATGCTCCCACATAATTATTAAATAGATAGTATTTAAAGAGATAAGAGTGAAATCTTCTTCAGTCTTATCAACTCCTTTTTTACTTCTAGTCTAGTTCAAGAGTCTCATATATTTTCTAGTCTTTGACAATAGCCATTCCAATTTTTTCTTGAATATACATACTTCTTTATTTCTATCTTGTTATTTGTCTTTGATATAGTTTTTACTAACGTACACATCTATTTAGTTTGTGTCATTGATAGATTGACAAGAGTGAAGTTATAATATCAGAGCTTTGTCTCTTCTTGATTAAGAGTGGATTATTTCTTTTTCTTTATAAGACATAAGCATATTAGAAGTTGTGGATTATCCAATTCTAAATTGATATTGTTCCTAAAATTTTTACTTTCTTCTTGAGTGTTTTATTTTGTAGTAAGAATACACACTTTTTTCTCTTTCTATTGTGATATCATTGCATAGCTTGTAGAAATGAAGAGTATAGTGACACAAATGTAAGAGCAAATGAGAGAAATAATGCTTGCAATGCATTAACTCAATGCACCACCACAAGAAGCAATAAGATTAGCAAGAAATAAAGATATAGAGATGATTCGAGCTGCTTCAAGCCATACCACTTCACCTACAATTGATCACCATTCAAGCATCAAGGAACTAAAAATTAGTTTATCCGAGAAGTTTGATGGCACCAGATCTAAGTTCCAAGGATTTATCAATCAAGTACAACTAATGATTGAACTTCAACTCCAAAATTATCTAATCTAAGAGTCACAAGTCAAGTTTATTGGAACACTACTATCAAATTCTACTTTATCATGGTTTTCATTCTTTCTTGAATAATGTGATTCAGTATTGGATAATTTTGAGGCATTTTTAGCAAAATTTTGATCTATGTATAGAGAACATGATGTAATTTGTGTTGCAACTAACAAGATCCATATCTTGCGATAAGACAATCGATCAATGATATCATATGCTTCATAATTTCAACAATTAGCAATTGACACCAAGTGAGATGATGTTGCACTTATTAGCCAATTTTTCTATGGATTATAATATAAGGTAAAGAAATTGAAGCTAAACTTATCCGATCTTCAAATATTCTATCAAGCAATTGATTTTGCTATGAAATGTGATAATTGATTTTTTGAATTTCAATCTCAAAGTTGTACAAGGGAACCCCAATATTATAACAATATAATGGCAACATCAACGTCTTCTCAATATGTACATTTAGAAGTAGAAGACATGCAAATTGACATGGTACGTTTTAAACCTCTTACTAAATAAGAAAAGATTCATCATTGTCAAGAAGGATTGTATTTATATTATAGAGAACCTAAACACATTGCTCAGCATTATCCAAAAAATGATGCAACTACAAAATGAAGAGTACAGATGTCAAAAAAGACAATATGTTAGAAAACGAGTTTGTCTAGCTACAATAGGGACTATTGTCGTATGGCATTCTTGGGGTGAGAATCTTAGCCCTAAAAGACATAAGGTCTTTTGTGCCTCTAGTTTCTCAAGTGCAAGATGAGATTCACAAAAGTTCATAAAAATGAAGAATTTATATTAAAAAAACATATTTTATGAATCCTAACCTATTCTGCCTTTAGAAACCTATCCTCAATTTTAATCATAAATTCTAAAATATCACATTAATTGAAGCAAATTTTAGATATAAGGTACTTAAAAAAGTAAGAAAGCAAACCCTAAAAACATTTTGATCATAGCTATTGTGGTTAGGAAGAACCACGTTGTCAAAGTTATCCCTTTGTGCGGCCTTTAATTCTGGACCCCCTTTGCTTCACTTCTTCATTACTTTTCATTTAAGAATACCTAAGTACTAAAATTTTGGTAGGCTTGTAGCTTGTTATAAGTTGTAAACACACTCCAATTATTGCTCTAAAAGTCCTCTCCAAACTTGAGTTATAGGCTTCATCCTTCTTCATTAATTTTGCCTTCTAATAACTCTAGTTCTGAATACAATTTTCCTCATAATTCTTTGAATATAATTCCAATGGTAATTAATTTTTTACACAACCTAATAGACTCATATGTCTACAAATCCAAATAAATTTTGCTCAAAACACTATTCTAATCACAAAGATATGCTCCCTCAAACTTTGCAGATTTGGAAATAGACTCTTGTCACTTTGAAAGAGCATAGTGTTTTATTTATAAAACAAATGAGTGTCAAACTTATGTTCATCTCTTTCTTAACTTACATAGATTATGCCTATCAAATCTCACTTTCAAATTCGTTTCTTAACTCTTTCAATATACAAAAATATCTTCTTGTTCTCCTACACTTTTCTCCTCTTATTCTATTTTTCTTTCCTTTTACATCTTCACTCCTTCCTTGTCATCTCCGCCTGGTCTTTCTTATCCTCTTGGTCAAAAAGACCTCTCAATCCATGTCTTTCCACCTCTTCAACCTTTTTCTTTTGACTAACTTGAAGATATTTTACTTTCTAAGGTGAATTTCTATTCTTCTTTTTTACTACAAATTTTCTATCAAATTTTCTTCTAATTTCAGCCCACAACATACAAGTTTAGATCTAAGAGAGAAAAAAATAAAGGTAAAGTAGATCTAAGATGAATAGAAGAAAACCTAACAAGTAAAAAAAAACAACTTAGATTAGATTAGAGATAAAAAGGAATGAACCACAATCCCTTTTCTTTTTCATCCTTTCCTCTTCTAATCTTAATCTTTTTATTTTAACACATTCTTTTATGTCTTTCACACTATATTTTAATTTACAATGTGATAGCATGAACTTTTATCTAGGAATACATTAGGTATCTGGCAATAGAGAGTTTACTTGAAATTTATTGGCTAAACTTCAATAAGTAATTTTTCTTTAATATAAAGGACAAATAATATAAAAATATTATAAAATAGAAGTTATATAAATAAACTCTCTTCTATTCAAGTAGGTTTGTACAAAAAAGATTCAAATTTCTACAAAAATCCTTCAAAATTTTATTCACCGGTAAGGACTTATTTCTTCTTAATAAATATTTATATAGAAATTTGAATCTTTTTTGTATAATACAAAAAAAATTCTTAATACAATAATATAAAAATTTTGTACATAGTTTTGTGACATAAATATTTACACTCTTAAAAATTTTGAGCCACAAATCTATCAAATTGCTTAATATATAGCTCAAAATATAACCACTAGTTAAGTTGGATCACTTATTGCCCTTAACTTACAAGCATTGACTTCAACTCCTAATATCTCCTTCACCTTAGCTTTGATTTTATCAAGCCATATATATAATATATAGCAAAGAAAGTGTTCTTTTTAATCCAGATCACGGATCATCTATTGCTCTCTGTATGTGCAAGTTATGTCTAAAATAGTAACAATAGATACAATCTCAACCTTTTAACTTTGAGCGCCTATATCTCTTTCATAAAAAGTCCGAATCATACAAGATTTGCACCAAAACCATATCCAAAAATCCAAATTTATTGATCCTAGCCTTTGATGTTCAACTTCCATCAAAAAATAAACCCTAATTTCTAATAATCCCTCGAGCAGCCTCCTTGAAGCCCATTGGGTATGATTTTTGGCAAATAGGAATAGAGACTTCTATCATCCATCTCTATTCATCTACATAGATGGCTTAACTATCTTCTTTCATATTAAAAATCCCTATCTAATCCTTTTTTTTATAAGATTTATATAAGATTTGTTCTAAACAATAAATAAAAGAAGTAAATAAGATCTTAAGGATCACCAATGTCTAACAAAAGTGACTTAAGATATATAAAAGTTATAATCAATATAAAATCAACTTCAAAATCACTATCAAAAAAAAAAAAAAAAAGATTGTATAAACCTCAATAATAGTTTTTTTAATGGATCTTTTCTAAACTAGTAAAGGTCCTCTCCTCTCTTACAAATCCTCTCCTTGTTTTATAATAGATATCTATTTGAGACCTAAAAATTACAAAGCATCTATCTTACTAGATTCAAGAGCCTCAACATGTTTTTTAAATAAAGAATTTGTTAAAATTCATAGAATACCTTCAATACAAAAAACTAAATCTATACATGTAGAAGTCATAGATGGTTGTCCGTTATCTTCTAGAAATATAACTCATGAAATCTTTTGTATGAATATAACAATAGATAGTCATAATAATTGTATAATTTTTAATATAATTAAATCTTCTTCTAATCCAATTTTTTTAGATTTATTATGATTAGAAAAATATAATCCTTGAATAAATTAGATTTCTTGAAGACTTGACTTTTCTCAAAGCATTAATAAGAGTCCCATTAGACAAGTAATAAGTCATAAGTTTAGTATAGTAAAATCCGTACTTGTAGGCATAAAAACTTTTATGAAGGTAGCAAAAGAAGGATCATCTTTTGTTATTTATGCTACACCTATTTTTGATGGAGGAAAGATTTAAAGTGGCATTCTAAGCCAATATTAAGATTATCAAGATGTTTTTTAGAAGAAAAATGTAGATATTCTTCTACAGCAATGTCTATATGATTGCTCAATGTGAGGATAAGATTCACTTTTCAATCCAAGTTATAAGGTGGCCTCAATTACGAGTTACTTATAAATTGTGGTGTGAAGTATAAGGAACAATAAACAACAATGAAGGAGAAGAATAGCACAAAACAAGTAAAATATGTGCAATTATGTAATTACTCACTATAAAACTAGTCACAGTCTATTCACTAGATTTTTATCTAGTAAAAAATAAAAATAAAAAGTAAAAATTATACTTTCAAGTAGATAATTTTTTTATCTTTTGAATGATATAAAACATGTAAATCTAAATTACTATGAATAAGTTATGATAATTCAAAGTTAGAAGGTAAATAATAGAAAAAATTAAGTAGAAATTTTTACTTCAAGGATAACTTGTTACAAGATCATAGGTTCGAACCTCACCAAGGCTCACAAGTAGTGTATATGGGTGTCTTAGAGGGGCCACAAGAGCTTAGTCTTATCCTCCTATCTACATCTAAGATGCCACAACCCATATGGAACTTGTGCACCTCCCTTCCTACAAGGACCACACTAGCTGCTGGTCCTCCTATTTTATATTAATAGAACTAATAATTTTATATTTTTGACTTCACCATGGTGTTTTAAAACACCCTATTAGCTTAGGAACCTTGTATGGCCTTCAAATCTTGCTCCATTTCTTCATAATGGCTTCCAAGGTGGTAAAACTTATTTTTACCAAAAGTCTTCAAAATTGCTCTAAACATTCTTAATAAATTCTAAATAAATTCTAAATAAATTCTAAATAAATTTTAAAAATCTCTATAATATTTTAAAGATGATATCATAAATTTAAGGCTATTTTATTCTAATTTATAAATTTTTTTTAATAATAAAATTAATTTAAATTAACTCAAAATTCTATTTTTTTAAAAATAATTAAAAAAATATGAGATTTCTTTCTCATGCTTCTTCTACCTACTAAATAATATTTATAGATTTTTAATGAATAATACATGTAGTTAGAAGGCCAATACAGATATTGGTCTCAATAACTAATTCTTAATACTTAATAATAAGTAAAAATACTAAACCAACTAAAATAATTGCCTCCAAGACTTACTAAGATTCCATTTTTGTAACTTTTCTTCTAATAAGATTTTTATATTTATAAATACTTCTAAATTCTAATAAATACTTAAATAGTCAAAAAGACTTTCTAATCATCATCTTTGTATAATTAAATGACTTAAGACTATATTTTTAATCAATCCACCAATTAAGATCCATTGGTGGGATTCACACTCAAGTGATCTTAAAGATGGAACTGAACTTCCATTCAGACCAATCTATAGTTTAGCAGGTAACAAATTGGTTGAACTTAAGAAATACATTGATGAGAACTTAAAGGCAAATTTCATATGCCATTCAAAGTCTCCAGTAGGAATTTCTATCTTATTTGTAAAAAAAGAACATAAATCACTATGGATGTATGTAGATTATCAAGAGCTTAACAAGATTACCATCAAGAATAGATATCCTCTATCTTTGATATTTGAACTTCTTGATCAATTGAATCAAGCTAAGATCTATACAAAAATAGATTTAAGAGGAGCATACAACCTAGTGTGCATTAAAGAAGGTGATGAATGGAAGACTAAATTTCAAACAAAGTATGGACATTTTGAATATAATGTCATGCTTTTTTTTTACAAATGCACCAGCTTCTTTTCAACATTTGATAAATGATATTTTTTGTGAGTTTCTTGATAATTTTATTGCCTGCTATTTAGACAATATTTTGATCTACTCTTAGAATATGGAAGAATATGAACTTCATGTTCATTATGTATTACAAAAACTTAGAGATACATGATTATATGTTAAGATGAAATAGTGGGTATTTCACACTATTGAAGATGACTTTGAATGATACATCATTTTGAATGATGGTCTTAAAATGGATCCTAAGAAAGTCCAGATAATCATGAATTGGAAGATTCCAAAAACAATAAGAGATGTACAATGCTTTTTGGAATTTACTAATTATTATCAAATCTTCATCAAAAACTTTTCTCAAGTTACAACTCCACTTACATGCTTAACTTGTAAGGACAAACTTGAGTGGAGTAAAGAAGCAGAAGTATTGTTTAAGACTTTGAAGATAGTTTTTATTTCTACACCAATCTTGTATTGCGTCGACTTTTCCAAGGCATTTTTTATGGAGACAGATGCCTCAAACTTTGCTTTGAGGGTAGTATTATCACAAATGGAAGAAGATGACAAATTCCACCTAATAGCTTTCTATTCTAGGAAATTTTTAGTAACAAAGATCAATTACAAAATCCATAATAAAGAATTTTTTACAATTGTGGATTCTTTTCAAGAATAGAGTGACTATCTAGAAGGCACTTCTAATCTAGTCACCATGTATACAGATCACAAGAACCTCAAATATTTCATATTTACGCACGTATTGAATTGTCACCAAGGTCGTTAGAGTATGTCTTTGTCAAGATTCAAATTTATTATCACCTATCGGCTAAAAAAATAATAAGGTTTGTCTGATGCCTTTTTTATACATTCTTATCTTGTACCAAAAGAAGAAAATTCAGCTTTTGATTAATAAAGAACGATCTTCTTGAAGCTGGAGCAATTTCATCTTGAAGCAATGAAATCAACATTAACTGTTGATTCTACTTTTGTCAAACAAATCTAGTCAACTATGCCTTCAAATCTTCTTGTTCATGAGATTAAAAATAATTTATCTAAGTCTCATGATACTTCTAAGTTTGAATTCAAGAGTAATCTATTCTACTTTGAAAGATGCCTATATATTCGAGAAGGTGTAGAACAACTATGAGCTCTAGAAGCTCGTCACAACTTCCCTATAGTAAGACATTTTGGATATAATAAGACTTTGGAGCTAATATCAAGAGATTTTTGGTGGCTCTAAATGTGAAAGGCTGTTAAAGAGTTTGTATAATCATACAATGTTTGTTCAAGATAAAAAATTCCTCATCATCGACCATACGGACTTCTTTAACCATTACCTGTACCAAAATAACATCAATCCTCTGTTTCTATAAATTTTATTATGGATCTTCCAAAATCAAGTTTATATGACTCTATATTTGTGATTGGAGATTGTTTTATCAAGATGGCATATGTTGTACTATATACAAAATCTATTAAAATAGATAAAAAAAATAGTTAAATTCTTCTTTGATAATATCTATCGCTATCATAAATTACCAAAAGATAGTATATCAGATAAAGAAATATAATTTATATCAAGGTTTTAGAGGATTCTTTTTAAAATATTGAAAGTGGATATAAAATTATGCTTAACTTTCCACCCTTAAATTGATGGACAAACGGAATGAGTAAATGAAGTTTTGGAACAATATTTGAGATGTACCATCAACTACCATCAAGATGATTGGACAACTCTTTTGCCATTGGCAAAGTTTGCGTATAATAATTCGATACATTCTTCTACTCAATAAATTCCATTCTTTATAAATTATAGTTATCATCCATAATTTGATATTTTTGACTTTTCAAAAGTTAATAATCCTGCAGCGAAAAATTTGACGAATTGATTGTCAAAGCTACATACAACAATGAAGGCACAATTAAAAAAAGCTCAAGAACAATAAAATATCAATGCAGATGCCTATCACAAGGAACAACCTTGATTCCACATGGGCAACAAGGTATGGTTACTTTGTCATAATATCAAGACTATCCATTGTCGTGGTAGAGAGAAAATGCCTCAAGAAAGCGCTGGGCTTCTAGCTACCATTAATTATTCAAGCAAGTTCTAAGTATAATAAAACCCCCAAGTTTATATAAAAGAGATCTTCATAGGGCTATTACATCCAATACATAAGCCTAATTTCCTCAAACCACTCAAAACATAACAAAATATTCTAAACCCTCATTCCTCCGTTGGAAGGGAATTTTTTCCAAACTTCTATAACCCATAACTTTTAATCCAACCGTCCAAATCTACTTCAAATTTACATGAAGTACTGCTATAATCTTCACAATTACCACCACAAATTTCAACCGTTGATTCATTATCGATCTTTAGATATCGCCAAAACCCTAGTAGTAGCTTTAAACCCTTGTTTACAAACACTCGTGTACTAAATTCTTCATATCTCAAAATCTAAAAGTCCAAATGCTATGAAGCTTTGATGTATAGCTTCTTAGCATAATAATACATCTTCTTAAAAATTTTGAAATAAAAATTTGTCCAAAAAACTTAAGATATGGCAAATCCCATCACTATCAACAAAACGGCCTACTTACTGCCTTGGAATTTGATCTGCTGTCTTTGACTCCCAATAACTCCTTCTTCAAAACT